>CAMOHE010054467.1:36719-107592 GCA_946598075.1 Artocarpus hirsutus | reverse complement strand
CTACGTATGAACATCTTATGAATAAGATATTTGCTTGGCAGATCTAAAAGACCATAAAAGTTTACGTGGATGATATGCTTGTCAAATTTCTCTAAGTAGCCGACCATATCACCTATCTCCAATGTTGTTTTAACATGCTCTAGGAGTATGGGATAAAACTCAACTTGGCCAAGTGAATATTCAAAGTGGAATGTAGGAAGTTCCTCAAATTCATGGTCAACCTTGCCAAAGGCTATACAATAATAAACATGCATTTGCCTTGCATCATCAAAGAAGTTCAAAAACTCACTAAAATGATTGTCATCCTATCAAGATTTGTCTCCCAGTCCATCGACGAGTGCCATCCTTTTTAATCAAGCACTCAAGGGGAGGTGTAAATGGAGTAGAGAATTTATGGAAGCATTCCAAGTCCTAAAAAAGATACCTAGTAACACCTCTGCTCCTATCCAAACCTCTACTCCTAGAAGTACTTTATGCTTACCTGGCAGTGTTCGAGAAGGCGATCAACTCAGTCTTAGTTTGAGAAAATGACAAGATTCAAAAACTAATCTACCACACTAGCAAAGCATTCCAAGGAGCAAAAGGGAAATATCTATCAGTAAAGAAGTTGGCCTTTGCCCTCATCACCTCTGCCCATAAGCTCTGCCCATATTTTCAAGGACACATCATCCAAGTCTTAACCAAGTACCCTTTTCGCCAAGTCCTCCAAAATCTAGAAATTTCTAGTCAAACAGTCAAGTGGTACATCGAAATCGGAGAATTTGAAGTCTAATTCATGTCCCAAACAGCCATAAAGACACAAGCCCTAGTAGATTTCATCATTAAATCTACGAGGTCCGGCCAGGCCACTCCGTTAGCCCAAAAAACCCTAAAAAAACCTAACCTTCCCACCAGTAGCATTGATGAACCTAGGTAGTCTGAATGGAAGCTATTTATAGATGGATCCTTGAGTATGAATAGGTCAGGAGATGGACTCATTGTCATCGGCCCCTATTTCTATAAAACTAGCTATGCACTCTGATTCAAATTCAAGACCTCTAATAACAAATCCAACTATGAAGTGCTTATTACTGGCCTCATGATTACATGGGAGCTCAGGATAGACCATATCCCCATCTATAGCGATTTAATGCTAGTAGATTAGTAAGTGACTATTGGATTTCAAGCCCAAGAAGAAATAATGACAAAATATTTGAAGAAAGTTAAAGCCTTACTAGGACAATTTAAAAGCTTAACGATTATGCGAATCCTAAAGTCTAAGAACCTAAAACTGATGTACTTACTAACTGGCCTTGAGACTCGAGGATGAGAACCTATTATCGATCCCGATTGAGAGGTTGGCCGAGCCGAGAGTTTTAAGGCTAAGGAATGTAAACGAAGTGACTGATTAGACGAGAACTTGGATAGACCTAATCATCAAATACCTGACTATGGCTGAAGTGTCCAAGGACTGAGAGAAAGATCAATGCATTTGAAATAGCTCTACCCCGATATTCGATGATCAGAGCAAAGCTTTATTGGCATGGCCACTCAACACCATATCAAAGATGCATTAGACTAGCAAAGCCATATGCCTCATGGAAGAAATCTACGATGGCTTGTACAGCAACCATGCTAGTAGTCAGCCCTTGTCCCTTAAGTGTCTCTGTTAGGGATATTATTGACCAAACATGGACCAAGATTGTAAAGATTCTACCTGCAAGTGTCTTAAGTGCCAATAGTACTCGGATGCTTAGTTATCACCCTGAACCGCTCAATTTTGTCATGTGCACTTGGGCCTTTGTTAAATGGGCCATTGATTCTATAAGATTCTCCTCGTAGCCCGATCATAGTTCAAGTATTGCATTATACCCATTGGCTACCTCATAAAATGAATAAAGGTAAAGCCTTATACCAAGATTACCAAAGCCAAGTACACCAGCTTCATCTAAAAGTACATCATCGGCTGATATAGCATCTCACAGACCATCATCACCAATAACGCCAAACAATTTAAAGCAACGAGCCTTAGAGAAGTGTGTGAATAGCTTAGTATCAAGAAAGTTTTCTTGTTGCCCGGGTACCTATAAAGTGACTGGCAAGTCAAAACTGTCAACAAGGCCATCAAGGACAATCTAATGAAAAAGTTAGAAGGACTCAAGGGTGCATGGATTGACAAGCTGCCAAAGGTCCTTTGGGCATACTGAATGAATGCTTGGATGGCCACTCGAGAGACCCCTTTTTCTCTAGTTTATAGTGTCGAGGTGGTTATCCTAACGGAGGTCGGTCTACTAAGGTATAGAGTAGAACACTTTGACAAACAGAGGAATGTTGAGTAGATGATGGCAGAGCTTGATTTAGTGGAGGAGAAAAAGAACACAACCTACATCTGAACTACTGCTTAAATCAAGTTGTAGCCCGTCACTAAAATAAGCGAGTCCAACTAAGAAGCTTTAAGGTTGGATATTGGTTTTGAAGAAAGTCCTTGCCCAACAACCGGGCCTCGGATCCTTTGGGCCAAAGTAGGATAGACCATTCAAAGTGGTCGGCATTGTCCAACCTAGTATGTACAAGATCGCTGACAACGAAGGGAATGTGCTAGCCAGTCCATGGAATACCGAGCACCTTAAATGTTTCTAATATTAACCCAAGAACCAAAAATCCTTTTTGATATCTAGTTTTGCCAAACATCCTTTTGTAAAACTTTGTAAAGGATCACTTATGAGAGGGATGGAGCATTAAATTGTACATGAGCAAATACACCATTAATGAATACATCATTTTGAAAAAACATGAATCCATATTTCTTTATTCATGATCGGCTAGCTAAGACCCAACCATGAGCTAGAAGCTTGATCTCAAGGTCCTCGGTTCAAAGCTAGAACCAATAAACATATCCAACCTAACCAACTAGGAGGCTAGTTGGCATAATTGCTTAACAAAAAATAAGCAAAATGGATTAAGCACTAGTGGCATCCGATTATGATAGCCCATTAACCCTTCAAATGGAGGGTTGATCTAAAAAGCACTCAAACGTTCGAGTAATGCCCAAATAAGAGCTTGTCGACCATACCGAGACTTGGATAAAACTTCTAAAAGTTTGACCAACCTCATTGGAGGGGGTAAAATAAATACCCTTCAAGCATGACAAAAGAAAACAAATGATCTAACCAACTCAATACTTGGGAAAGAAAAAATTCATTAAGAATAAATTAAACAAATTGTTCGAGGCAGTATAATTAACCGGACTCCTCCCATGCCTAAACAAAAATAAAAAAAAAGAAGCAAAGTTAAGCTAAATTAAACCGAGGCCCTAGGTATCTGCATGGTTGGTGTCCTCGGTTTCCTTGTCGTCGACGTCCATAATGTTCGGATTACTATTTGGCTCCCTCGAGTTCCTAGCCTGCCTTGTCAGCACCTCGACCATTTCGTCCTCCTCCTCCTTTTCCTCAACATCTTTTTGTTCATCGTTGGAGTCGCCGATGAAAGGCAAGTCAAAATTGGCCGCCTCAGGATGCTTAATTATGATATCCTTGCATTAGTCCTTCGTCTCAAAGAAGAAATTAACGGAGTACTCCTTCGCGTTTTTGAAGTCTTCCACTACTTAGGATGCCTTTTCGCAAAGCAGCCCTGACAATACTTCCCTGAGGTATCGCTTGTCTTTAGTTCTAGCAATTCGAGCCTCCTCCTAGGCCCTTTCAACTTCAATTTGGGATTCTCAGCCTCCCACATCACTTGAGCAGCTTCGACCTTCACAACTTCGATTTTGCCGTCTAGTTAGGTTGGCTCTTCTTCCTTCTTCACCAAGTCTCCTCGGTGGCCTCCCTTAGTTGCCAAGGGCCCTATCCTTTTGAATCTTGACTTGCTACTTGGCCATGAGATTGGCAATCTTTAATTCGACATAGGCCTAAAAAGTCCAAGGTTAGTGAAACTCAGAAGGAGGAAATGAAAAAGAAATTTCTTTTATAAGGCAAAGTTCTCTAGGTAAGGTTTGTGCCGGACCTCGCTAAAGAACTCTTCCTCGGGAGCAAAGTCCTTGATAAACTCAAGGACGAATTGGCAGAGAAGGCGGCAAGGGTGGATCTTGGTTCGAAGACCCCTTGTGCCTAGGAACATCCTCTAGTTGTCGAGACCTTTGGAAAATAGTAGGTGCAGTCAACTCAGATCTCTTTCTCTTCTTGCTCGCCTTTAGTTTGCCTTTGCCCTTGTTTTTTCTAAAGCTTGTTCATTCTCTTGATTCTTTCCTCCCTAGACATCTGGTCGAACGACATTTCTACTACAAGATAAAAATAAAGTTAGAAGTTACTCAGAAAAATTCAAATGTAAATAACAAGGACAAGTTCTTGGGTTAAATTTTTGATCTAGAGTAGCCTTTGTGAGAAGAGATGCCCGATCACATCCCCAAGATCCTCGTTTGCAACTAGCAACCCTAGATCGGGGGTTCCACCAAGAGAGTCCTTAGATCTAGATGTAGATAGCACCCTCGTTGACTATCTAGGTTGAGACGTACTCAGCCCCAAGACGTTAATAACCTTCAATCATGCTATAGTCACTTGCTTGTATGGCCGAGCAAAAGGAATGGCATCACGCTGGGGATTGGTTGAGCTGGAACCCCTAAACTAGCCATAATTTTCCAAGTTGCTTTTGCTTAGTAAAAATGTCTATTGCAAATGGAGTCGGCCTTTTTGTGAGGTTTTCAACGCTGCCCTAATAGAGTCCTCTTCCCATGGCCTCTTCGTCTATACATGGTTATGCCTAAATCCAGTTGGCACACACTAGTCAAGAGGGACATCCTTTCTAGGCTAAGACAATCAGCTCCCCTCGGTGTAAAACCACTCATACTTCTTGAGCTTGTCTGAATTTAGGTTATCGAGGATAAACTCCTTGTGGAACTCTAGAAAATAATACCACCCAACTTGGTGAGGGAGCTTCTTGGAAGCATAAGCATAGATCCACATTAGCAAAGGGAGGCTAGGTTGAAAAAATTCTACATACAAGGTGATGTGTCCTCCAGGAGGATTGTTTGGAAAGTCACTAGGGCCAGGCAAAATCAGTGTTACATCATTGGGAATTTCCTAATCTTAGCCAATCACATCAAGTGGGGCTGGGGTCATGGCCGATTAAATTCCATGGTGGAAAATGCCCAAATCAGGGTACCTAGTATGTACCATTGCCGTAGACTCTGGTCTCGAGAGTTAGAGATGCTTCGGTGTCCTCTTTAGCTCTAGTACTCTCCTCAGTTTAGGATCTCTCCTTGGCACCACTAGCCCTTTTCTCGACCATTTCCTTGCCAACCTCAGCCTCTTTGGTATTTCCAAGATTGGACACACCTGGTCCGTTATGGGCAACCACTAGCCCAGCATGCTCCTACTTAGTCACCCAAAAGGTGCCCGAGTAGTAGCCCCAATGTCTAGATCTTCCCCTCGGCAAGGGCGGATAGGGTGATTCCATCCAAGAGATCTAAAATCTATTATTTTGGGGAAGTCTTATGACCTAAACTAAGAATTTGGGCTAGTCAGGGAACGCCGTGTAAGGGGACAAACCGAATTGGAGCCATTGGCCGAGAACCTCTCATGAATGCCTTAACAGAAGGCACAATTATGCTCAAGACCTCCCTCTCCTCCTTGGGATTCAGTTGGTTAAACTAGGTACTTTTGCCTAACCCTATAATATCAATAAACTGGTTTTGGGAATCACTTAAATCACTCATTGTGCCTCTAGAAATTACCTTCTTAGGTTGAAAGTTAAAAAAAAAAAAAAAAACTCTCAGATGATGGTTTGTAAGCTCACAAAGCTAATCCTTTTCAGCATTATGTAGGAGTGCTTAGGTTTGCAAGTGAAATAAGTAAGGTGGGTGAAGGAGGATGCAGAATACAAAGGTTGTAATAATTATGCTCATCAGGGAACGACCAACAACGAGTTGACATGTGTTAGCCAAGGGTGACAACTAAGTGTGACTGACGGCAGTTCCCGAGCAAAGTAACCCTTGGGATCCCATGGGGTCCTAAAAAGACACGCAAAAGAGCTATCAATGGTCTAACCACCCTAATCGAAAATAGTGTAGCCTGGTGGAGCACTAACCAGATGCACTAAGGGGCTACTGTTAGGGGTGTGCTCGAATGGATTTCTTGAGGACCGCTCCATGAGCTCGCCAACCAACATGCTTGGCATAGCCTTTCTCACAAAATCCAATGAACCTCCAATTGACGATTGAATGCCCTGGTATCTCCTCCAAGGAATGCTAAACACCTTACCCAATCATGGCAACCTCAGCATGGCATAGGTGCCCTATCTGGTGCTTAGGATACCTGAACCGGAGGCCCCCATACGAGGGGCGAGGAACTCCCAAGGTCACTAGGTGGCATCCTTGCAACCTTTGAATGGGGAATCCCCTTCATAAACGATGTTATGACATCTATCAACTATCATCCCGACATTGTCATATGGTGCATCTAAGTCTCAGGGATAACTGCCTCACGCCTGACTCATGTGGAAGACTATAAGTAGGAGTATTTACACTACCCTCAAGGTAAGTAGACTCTCTTACACCTACCCTAACCAGTATCTTAGCCAAATAGATAAATGACTTGAGCATCAAACAACCCTTGGCTATCACCACATTGGTGCCCCTCTTGACCTTGGAGGCATTCCTTCTTCTTGTGGGTATGCTCCAAGAAGCCAGGAAGAGCAAAGAAGGTAGTCCGACCATCCTGTGTAGCCATACGTAAAGAAAAGGCGTCAATACTCGCTGTAGAAACTCATGTTCTATACATAGCTGTTTTGGCTAATTCTGAATGCAAGTGCCACAAGACCTAAACGAATGCATTGCACAAGCACCAGTTCCTTCTTTTCGACGCAATAGGTTTATCACAAGAGCTTATCGGTTCGTCGCTCCATTCGTCGCTGCAATGTTCATCGGCAAATCGCGATCTTAGAGAAGGAACTCCATCTTTGTCTAGATGGAGACATAGAGCAGTCGTTTCGATTCTTGCGCCTGTCATCCAGAACGAAAACTCTAGTGTCGTAAACACCTTCAGCTTCCCCAAACTCGCAATCTACTCCGCCTTTGTCGACCTAGTTTGGCCATCATTCCTTGTTGATTTGGTATGGCCGTCCTTCCACGGTGTTAATCTGGCTGGCCATGGAGAAGAAACGAAGATCAGGAGAGAGATGAAGAAGAGAGAAAGACAAGAGTAAGAAACAAAGAAAAAAGGGAGAAAGCAAAAAAAAAAAAAAAGGAGGAAAATCGGACTAGTTTATACTTGGGGTATTTTGGATTTTTGATGTTTCTAAAATATTTAATCTCCTATTTTCTATACATTTTTAAAACTTTTGACATTATTTACTAATTAAATAGTAAAATCTACAATATCTCTTTGGGTTTTATGCTCTCACGCACGCTAGTCCACCTACTGACATTTGGCTAGTTAAGAAGAGTGAACAATTACCCAGCGGCGCAGAGAATCTTGGCCTTTCTGATGCAATCCTTCCTAGTTTCCCTCTTAGGAGTGTCGATACAAACTTGGATTAGAAAAACCTACCGTGGACCAAAAAAAATTAAGAGATTGTCAAGGAAAGTAATGTGGAAACTGCTTTTGTTGCCAAGATTCGAAAATTACCCGATAGGATTTTCTAATTCTAATATATTGGTAAATAGACTTTTTGAGTTCCCTCCTACTAAAGTCCAAGTCTGCAACATCTTTTTGAAAATCATTGATCGATCTTTGAAGATCATGAAGTACTTCTTTTTTTTTTTCCCTCGAGGATAAGATCATGAATTACTTTGTTAGGTGGCATACGCCTGTATGCAGATGGTCGATATATTAATTTTAGTTTAAAGCATTTTTCTAGCAAAAATTTTGACGCTCGAGTCATCTAAAGTGTCTATGACTTTTTCTCACATTAAATTTTTGAAAGAAACTTGAGAGTAAAGCTCTCTGGGCTGTTAGGTAGAGTTTTTAGAAGCCATATTTTTGTTTTTTGGACTTAAAAATAACTTTGAGATGTGTTTAAATGAAAGGAAAGTGTTTTTAGCTGTAAAAAACTCTTTTATCGAACTTTCAAAAAAGTATAGAAACTTATTTCAGAGTTCTAAATAGAAGTTTTATGGTTTTTTTAATTATTTTAGTATCTTATTTTTTAATACAACATCAGAAGTTTTATTATAATTTTATCATTTTAACGTAATATTATTGTGGTATTTTAAGCTGTATTTGAGAACATGAATTATCAAACTTACTTTTTTAAAGATTTTACTTTTTTCTTCTACTGCAATAACTTAAAATGAAAGTAAAAATTATTAAGATTCTACAATAAGGTATGATAATGCATCTATTGACAAACAATAGGGTTTTGTTTAAACTATCGTATCTTTTTCAATTTCTATTACTTTTATATATATATATATATATGCATTTATATTGACATGATTTTAACTAGATTTAACGCTTATAAACATAGACTATTAATAGAAATACATTGGTGCAGAAACTGTTACGTAAATGAACCTAATATCATTTATAAGGTCTTGTTATTCACTTGTGTTACTTTTATTTGTATATTAGGCTCATATGTTTCCATAAAAATAATATATTTAAATATTAACTCTCCAAAAGTGATGTTCTTTTTTTTTTCATTCATAGAAAGCTCATAAAATTATGCCCCACGACCGTAAATAAGCCCATTTCAATTTTTCCTTTCTCTTCTTATGTCTAACAAATGGTTCCAATTAATACATATGTTTTGAGATGAGTTAGAAGAATGACACTTTTACAAAATATATTTAATAACTTCAAAAATCATACTTATACCTAATTTACTCTTTTTTAAGAAAGCGAAAAGAACATTCGTTTAGATACAAAAATACGAATTTTTTATAGTAGATTTTGTTTCGTTTTAGCCAAGAGAATATTAATTATGAATCATTCTCCATCCAAAAATTGATAAAAGAGAAAATATCTCTATCATTTAACAACCTATAGCAACAACAAAGATGTATATCCAAACTCCAAAGTAGGCGATTTTTAAATTCGTGTGCGAAAAACATTGCATCTTTTAAAGAGTCCAAAAGCAAGACGTAATTTGTTGATTAGGAGATATGAGATATGTGAGATATCCACTTGTAGACTACATCATACAAAAGGCATTTTCAATTTGTTGATTAGGAGATATGAGATATCCACTTGTAGACTACATCATACAAAAGGCATTTTCAATTTGCTGATTAGGAGATATGAGATATCCACTTGTAGACTACATCATACAAAATGCATTTTGACAATATGTGACAATTGAAAGTCTCTATTATTTATTACTTGTTTAATGGGAGAAGATATACCAATTGCACTTGGTCATTTACAATTGGGGAATTACTTTATTATAGACAAATTTGTGTCTATTTATTCCATATTCGTCTATATATGTATGTAATCTATTATGTGCCTTTTTTTATGTTGACGAACCAATTCTCTCATTTTCAAACATAGCTACACAAAGATATATTAAAAAGTCACTTTTACCGTCGTTGTAGCTTTCAATTTCGCATTGTTATTTGGCCATTGGGTGGTTCATAGACCTAAGAGAATTTTCACCTCTTGAGGAGAAGGGTCCCTAACTTTTGAGCTCCTAGCATTTGAGTCTCTAATTTTATATCTTGATTTTTAGATTTCTCAACTTACAGAAAATTGGTCTGAATTAGGTCCTTTTGTTAACTCCTGCAATAAACCCTACTTGATTGAATAGGGGGGGTGGTCAAACTCCTTAAGTTTTTCCACACTTGGTACGTCTCCAACCAAGCGGCAAATTCAAGAAAAAGGCCAAAACAGAGATGATTTTGCTCTCCAACCAAGTGTCATCTTTAATAGGGGTGAACAGACGGACAAGTTGGTGGTTTTAGGTAGTATCGGTTCCCTTTTTTGAATTACAGGTTGGCAGTTAACCAACCCGTAATTCACCCATGGAATTACAGGCAGTTTCGGTTCAGTTTTAGATGGGTGTAGGGAAGTTTCATCAGTTTAGACTTATACTATAGCCCAATATAATTTTTTGGGCTTTTACAAAAAAGAAATGAAAAAAAGTTATAGAAAAATTAAAATTTCATATATTTTGAATATGTTTTCAAAAGCACTATCAATAATGTAGGGTATTGGGAACAATCGAACAAATTAATCCCCAACTAAGCATGATATGATTAAACAAACAAACTTCGAACTACTCTTCAAAAAATGTGCACAATTCAAAAACGTATGCAAGCAGTGGTGTTATCCTTCCCTGTTTGGTATTTGCATTAAACAAATTTACAATGAACAAATCAATTATTTTGTCAAACGATCACCTAAACCAAACTTAATTATGCTAGTATGTTTGCTTGTGAATTCAACCAAATATGGCTGGCTGTGTTATAGGGCTTTTTTTTCTTTTGATAATCAAATATACATATGATCTTACCATGCATAAAGAAAGTGTGAAAGAAATAGCTAATATGAGTCTTTTATTTGATATGAGCACATAATCCCTTGCTTGAAGTATCTGAAATTTTCAAACTCATGAAATATGTCAATTTGACTTCTATAGGAAATATGTTGTTTCAAAAAAAGTACAAGCTCATATATGGTTGTAAAGCTAGAAGACTAGGCTGACGGAAGGAATATGAGATATCCGCATAAAGAGAAGATATAAAAGTTGCAAAATTGTGAAGGAAATGTAGAAATACATCATTAAATAGTTTGGAAACATTTTCCCCAATTTTTAAACACTGAATCACAAACATAAAGTCTGTTTTCTCTGTAATATATCCAAGTAATTAGTGCCTACTTCCCAAAGCTAAAAATCAGTATAGCAAATTAACAAAAATTGATGGGGATTTATTGGATGGTGATGGAAGGAGGCATCAACCCAGTTAAAGCATCATTCTTTAAACTGAAGAGTGAAGATTGAAGACACAAAAAATTACACTGAAGCATTAAAGGACGGAGAGGCAGATGGAGGGGAGTGGGCTGAGAGGCGGAGATCAGAGGACAACACCCAGGCGGACGGGAGGGCTGGAAGCACTGATTTAGGGCTTTTTCTTTACCACCCCTTCCACAAAAGCCTCCAGCTCCATGACCACCACCACCACCTTTGCCTCCGCCTCGAGTTGTACCCTACCCCCTACAATATAAACTAATGTTAGAACATAACTATCTTCAAATGAAAATCTCAAGATTCAAGGGAACTAGGAAGAAGAAAAGAAGATAGAAATTTGGGGGTTGGGGCAGATTAGGTCATGAGTTAATTTTGGTAGGAGGCAATGTAGAATTATTTTATATATATACACACACACATAGGTTGGCGGGTTCGGGTTGAACCCACCGTTTAAATCTCAAAACTGAACTTGTCTGCCCGTATATGTTGGCAGGTGGGTTGCTGACATGGACCCGCTTTTTTCGGACGACGAGTGCAAGAGCAGGCGGGCAGCGAGTGTGGAGCGGATTTTGTGTAGCTCTAATCTTCAATGGCGAATAAAAGTTGTGGCACAATGCTACTTCATATACTGTGCACTTTTTTTTTAATTTTTTTAGGTTTAATCAATTAAAAAAGATCCCTAATTTTTGATGGATTGTAGAAAATAGAATATAAACAAAAAAAAAATATACATAGAATATTCTTTTTAGAGGAAAGTTTGGAGTAAATCAGATTGTAGAACTTTTTAAGAGATGCGAAATTATTTTATTTTGAGGATAAAGAAACTCTTAAATAGCATAATGGGTTGGAGATAGTCTAAAGGCCTTAACTTTGTCTTTGTTATATTATATTTCAGCAATTTTTTTATATACCTATGAAACGGTCAAATTTTGGGCAGAGAGGAAAATATATAGAAGCTAATACACCTAGAGGTTAGGGAATAGGCATTAGAAAATAGAAAAGAAAAATAGGAAAAATAGCAAGCTTTTTGGTAAAGAATTTCCAAGTTAGAGAAGAAAAATCATTTTCATCTCTATATAGTTATAACCCCGACGCTTCCAAAACTATAGTTCCAGTCGAATATATAGTGTAGTTTTTAAATTAAGTCTTACTATTTTATTAATAACAGGGTTATAACCCTTTGGAGTTAAATAGGACTGCTCATTGAAGAAATACATGCTTGGAGCTTTGAACTTTGATCCATGTCCAATTTTAATCCTAAAAAATCCAGGTTTTGGTTAATTCCTTCGTTATATTTGTAAGTTACTATGTTATACTCGGGAAGAAGATGAGGACCATAATATTAAACGTGTGTTCTATTCGTTTGTACTTTTGAGAAAAGGGGAAGAAAAAAAAATCTTGTATGTTTATGACTTTTTCTCGTAAAAACTTCGATGGAAAATTATTTACCACAATGTTAAAATAGAAAATGTAACATTTCTCTCATGTGGCATTTGGAGTATGGGTTTACGCTAGTTCAAATCATACAGGTGGTTAAAACTGACATTTAATGGAGTAACAATCGAAGTTAGTTCAAACCATAGAAGCGATTTTAAATTGGTTCAAACATCTACAATCCAAACTTTGCCCTATCCCCTTAAGTTCATGCTGTCTGAGCCATAATCTACATTAAATTTAAATTATTTTTATTCCCCGTTCGCTCATAAATCATAGTTTTATAAATACTAATTTTCGTTTAAACTCTATTTGATATTTTATTCTCGTTTTAAATCTTTACATCCAAACGTCAGTTTAAAACCATTATTTAAATCACACAGTTTAAAACCAGTTCAAACCGTGGTGGTGGTTTAAACTGAAGTTTGGTGGAGTAATAATTGAGGCCAGTTTAAATTATAAAGATGGTTTTAAACCAGTCAAAACATTCACAATCCAAACTTTGTTCTCATCCTCTTAAGTTCATGCGGTTTGGACCATAATTTACAATAAAAATTATTCTTATTCTTGTTTTGCTTCATGAACTAAATTTTTAAAGCACAAATTTTAGCTTTACACTTAAATGTGGTGTTTTATTCTCAATTTAAATATTTGCATTTCAAATGTCACATCAAAACCATCGTTTAAACTATACAATTTAAAACTGAAAAAATTTGAAAAAAAGGTTTAAGAAAATTTAAAATTAAGTAAATGACCTCTTTTTTTTGCATTAAAAAAAGGCTTTTTCTGAGCACCGAAATTGCCTCAGCTTTTTTCAGAGAAAAGAGAAAAATGACTGTATCGAAGAGAGGAACCTAACCAGGGTGGAAAAAAAAACTGAAACTGTTTTGATGCCCAAAAAGCTAGTTTTTTTATGTCCAAAAACAAAAAAAAAAATTATTGACTAAATAAATTTTTTTAAAAAAGTTAGTTTTCAAAATACCTCTTTAAAACTCATAGTTTAAAACATAAAGGGTGTTTGGCAAAGTGGTGGGAACTGCGGTTCCCACCACAAAATCAGTTATGAACAGTAAAAAGTTCTCACATGCTATAGTAACAATAAAAAAAATTGCTACAGTATAAAGTTCTCATATGCTACAGTAAAAATGGTTTTCACCACTGATTTCTACCACATTCTAAACACCTTAAAAATTATAAAAAAAAACTAGGTCCTACGTGATGAGGTCCACCCCTATAAGGGGGCCCAAGTAACTGTCCGATACGGTTTTTTATAACTGCCCAATTATAAATGATATCGTTCTAAATACGCACACTAAAACAACCCATGTTCAATTGTTCAATGACATTGACATCTCAACTGCTTTGTTTTGAATTTCCTCTGTAATATTTGCAGTTACCTCGTTAAGATTGACCTTAGTACTCTACTTGGGGCTACTTGATTTTACGGGCCAAGTTCTACCGTTTTCTGACTGTAAACAGATAACATGTTAAATGCTATTCCCTATGGGAGAGAGAGAGAGAGAGAGAGAGAGAGAGAGGGTACAAGGATGGGTTAACTTATTACTGGTAACTTTAGTAGTTGTTCGCCTCACCAAGAAGGTAATGAGTTGAAGATTAATGTCCCATTTGGAAAAAAGGAAAGAAAATAAAAGAGAAGAGAAACTATGGAAGGAAACAAATACTAAAAAAATAAAAGATTTTGATTTTTTTTTTATTTGTTTAATATGTGAAGGTGGAAAGAAAATGATTTTATCTTTTCTTATTTGGTATTACAATAAAAACCAAAATAATGAAAAAAAACTATTATTAATACAATTACTATTTTGCTCAAATATTATTTAGCTCTACCCTAATTTTTTTGTTGGGATTTTGATAAAAAAGAAAGACAAATTGACAACTTTACTTTCATTGTGTGCTTGTCAAACTTTTCCCTCACCAAATCCATCTATATTTGGAGAGATTAATTTTGGTGTGATCCACATGTCACTTTTTCCAACTATTTTTCCGTTCTATTCTAATTATTTTTCTACCAAACACCCTATTATATCAATTTTTTCTTTCCCTCCACTCTTCACTCAAACCAATCAGAGCATAAAGGATCAAAGTCATGGGAGTTACCTTTTTTTTTTTTTTTAACAATGGTGCACCTTAAATTATTGACATTTGATAATTTGAAATCTGAAATTTTAATTTGGGCAAATAATATTCTACATTTAAAAGTATGTTGCAATTATCGTATTTGGTTGAACAAAAATAGTTAAAAGCTCTTACAATAAAAAGCAAAAAGTTATTACAATATAAAATTCTCATGCTTCAATATTTTTAACTAAAATTGATTTCAACCGTTAGTTCTAACTATATTTGCTAAACACTCTCCAATCGAAATGGGCCAATCAAAGAATGGAATGCTCCCTGATTTTTGTATAAAATACACTGTTAACTTTTTTGTTAGCTTACAACTTAGACTCTGAATTTTTTAATTTTATCTATTAGGATCCTATTTTTGTTTGTTAGTAGTTCTCTGTTATCAATTTGACTACACTAACAAGAATTGTCGAATTTAAGGCTTTAATGGACCAATGTAAAAGTTCAAAGTCCAACTTAATTACAAATGACAAAAACTATCCGTTTTTTAATCTATCCCTTGCTTTGTAATGAAATATTATGTCTTGTGTTATTGATTTCTTAATTCGAAAGAGAGAAGGAGAAAAGACAAATCAAACATTTTGTTAGCGATGCCAGTGGGATCAAGTAAATTTGGTTTTAATTTTGGCCTTATTTTTTATTTATTGCGATCCGACAAACTAGTCATGGAAAAAATTAACGATTTATACCCTATTTGTTTTGTAGACACCGCTAGAATTTAAACTCTATTTTTGTATGCAATAATAGTGTATTGTTTCTCAAAATTTTAAATTTTGCTCAAACTTTCTATTTGAGCATATGAAACAAACAAACCTTAATTTTTGGATACAAAAATTAGTGGAGATTACATGAAAAAGTTGCTTTTAGAGGCCAACACTAAAGTAAGTGTTGGAGCAAAATTTCGTCCAACACTAAACCAACATTTTTTATGTTTGGTTTGTAGTTTGAACTACAATTCAAAGATTCTTTTTATTAATTATAATGTTTTTCTCGCAAAATTTAAATTTTTATTCAAAGTCATGAACCAAATGGGCCCTTATAATTCGGACTAAACAAACAATTGTCATAAAAATTGTATGAATGCTCAAAAATACTAAAGAACCTTGCAAAATAAACGAGTAAAGATCATAACAAAGTAATCTCAAAGCTTTAGTGCAGAAAAAAAGAAAAAAAAGAAGGTCCCTAATATTTTCTCTTAATTCGGGAGTAAACTATGATAGAATGAGAGTAAAGTAGTTCTATAAATTCGATGGTTCATTCACTCTTTAATAAAATGGAACTTTTCATATTTTGATGTTGTAAACGGTCTTGACTCTTGGCGCATATTAACCCTAAAGGTTAATAGGGCGTTTAGAAAAGTAGCTCAAATCAATGATATAAAATATGGATAGTGTGAAGCTCTCATATGCTACAGTAAAAAACCACAGCATAAAACTCTCATATATTGCTGTTGTCAAACCTAAACTGATATTTAAACTACTCTTCTAAATACCTTATAAATGTCTTGAAGCAATGATCATTGAGATTTCTAGTGACACTTGAGCTTTCTTTTTAGACTGAGCGTTGTTTCTCAGATGTCCATGTAACATCTGTTATTTTCAACGGGCATAATTGTGCCTAATTTAATTATTAGTGTGTCAATTTAAATTTTGTAAAATTTTGTTGCATTAAAAAGTATTCCATATTATTTATTTTACCCATTTTTAATTTTTCTAAAATTTTCCTATACCAATCTAGCATATTTACAAAATCTTACTACACTTTCATTTAATTATAAAAATGCCATTTGGTGCTTTCTGCTTTAAGCTTTTCCAATGAAAGCTCCATTTCAACCCCCTCTTTGGTAGTGTATTCCTATTAGCAGCAAACAATATCCCTTCAAATTCAGATGCTAATTACTCCTTTCATTTCTTTTCTTTTTTTTTCATCAAGCTCCCTCTTTCTCTCTCTTTTTCTCCATCACCCACGTTTTCTTCTTTCTCTTCCTCTTCTTGTTTTTCTTATTTCCTTTACATCATAGAGGCCAAAACCTAGAGACTACAAAGAACCCAAAGGCTAAAACTCAACACTTTCCTCGCAGAAAACACTTAAATGAAACACCAGCAACTCATAGATCAAGGATATGCGAGGATTTTTAAGATCAAACAATGTTTTTTAGCTAAGTTTTTAGGTTAGATTTCAAAACTTAAACTCTGATTTAAATTATGATTTGAGTATGGAAATTGTTAGAAATTAGTTTATAATGATTGTAGATTTATTTATGCATCATTTTTATGCTTAGAAATCTATTAGGAAACCAAGAATTTGAATAAAAGGTTCAAAATTCAGATTTTAGGTTATCTGTGGAAAATTTTCTAGTGAAAAACAACGTGTCTTTTTTGCAAAAACTACGTGTTGTTTTCTTAGGAACTATAAGTCATTTTGTTAAGCCAAAAATAAATATTACAAAAAGCTTGCTCTACCTAAGACTTGAACCTATAACCTCTTGTAACCTTACCTTACCTTCAACTGTTGGACTATACCTTATATTATGTCAAATTTATAGCATCTGTTATATATATTATTAACTAGACCAAGGCCAATCTAAATATAAACTTCTTATTTTAATTATTTATTTAAAATATTTTAAATTTCAAATTTATTTATTTAATTTTAAAATTAGTTTTAAAACACTTTGGACCAATGTACAGTTCAATTTTAATTTTTGTTGCAATTAAGTTATGTATTAATATTTGTATGCATATTTGTAGCACATTAATTATGAGGCACACTAATAAAATAAAGTGACCTAATTATGGAGTTAATATTTACGTTAAATTTATGATCTTTTTGCATCTTAAAGTTAAGGAAATGATTGGAGCTTACGTGGTGAGTTGGTGTTGTGAATTAGAAATTATCAGTGGATTATCCGCCAAAGATATAGAGATTTATTACTCAATTTTTGTAAGGTTTTGTTTGATTAAAATTGGTTCTTTATTTTACAAGATAAATGATATATTATTTTGTTAATATTATTATATGAATATCACTTAAGATAGAAAATTACAGACTTGTCTTGTAGTGTACAACAAGGTCAAGTGATTTGACATGTTTTAATACAATTTTGAGAAGCATGGTTAGTGTTAGCCCAAGGATAGCTACCCAAGAAAGGGCTGGATTAGGTTTTAAAACTTTTTCACAATTATTGAAATTCACTAGATTAAACACATAAGTAAATACAACACACAAATGATAATATAATAAACGTCAACAAAATAAAAATGTGTTAATGTAAAGAGGTAGGGATAGAGAAATGCAAACATAAGTCATAGTGGTTTGGCAATACACCTATGTCTATTGTCACCAAGCAAAGTCTTCGACCTGGTTTCTTCCATTATTACGACCGTCTTTTCGGCACGATCACTCCTTCTAAAATCCAATGAGTTTTTCTACCTGAGGTTCACCACACCTTACAATTGTTAATTTTATATGGAGATTGATTAACCAAACAACCAATCAATTTTCATGGAGATTAGCAAACCAAACAAACCTACCAATTTTATGGAGAATAGCAAACCAAAAATTCCCCCAAATTCTAAGGTTTGGTAACCTATGACTCAAAGGATGTGATTTATAGTTTTTGGGCTAACTCATAACATAAACTCTCCAAAGATGGATAAATACAATGTAAAGCTTATGTAGAGGGTATGAGCAACTCTCAAGAATAAATATAGAAAATGTAAGCTCAAAGAGTGTGCATAAGAATATGAAAAGATTAAAACAATGTTTGAACACTTAGCAATTTGTTATGCTTATTCTCTATATTCAGTACAATGAATGGATGGATATATATAGCTTCCAAGTGTTCAATTATAGCTTAAAATATCAATTTTGGATCAAAATAAGCGTTGATTTAAAGTTCTAATGGTCATAAATCTAGCTTTTATAGAAAGTTCGACAGGCCAGACAATGTGTTCTATAGGCCGAAATTTGAAAATATCAGAATAAGACTCCAAATGGTCATCTAATTGACAGGCTATTGTGGTAGTTCAGCAGGCCAAACTTTGGCCACTGGTAGGCCAAACAGGACCATCGACAGGCCGTCAGAAAGTCTAGTTTTTAACCCTCTGTTTGGTAGGCTGATACAGGGCAATCGGTAGGCCGACCTTGAATAGTTGGCAAGCGATTTGTGTTGCCCAAAACCATTCAAATGTGTTTTAAAATCTTGATTTTATATAAACCTGTTAAGTCCCTCATATGCATGTTTGAACACATCTCAAATAATAAAACAATTTGAAAACTTTGAAAACACATATGCAAAGATTGAAAACATATATGAATACAAATATGTGTGTGCAATTGAGCTTGCATTTGACTATAAACTTATTGGAAAATTGTTCACTTACATTAGGACTTATAACTAATAAAAACTTGTAATCTTCAAGCCCTTGTGAATCCATTCCTTGTTGCATCCATAGCTTGAAACTTCTTGAACGTTCTTCACTCAAATTTGCTTGAACTTAAGCTTTGTAACACTTAAGAATTCCATTGGCTAAAAATGCATATTTACACATATATACAAAAATTATATTTGTTATCATCAAAACAAATTTAAAAAACATTTTGTGAAATCTTGGAGCCAACAATCTCTCCTTTTTTTATTGTAAAATAATTTTTGATTGTCTGTGAATACATTTTGCTCCCCCTTCGTATATGCAAAGGTTTTAAAATGCATTTTAGAGAGAAATTTCAAAAGCTCCCCCTTAATAGAATGCTCTCCTTTTAAATAGCTTGTGTTTTAAACATAAAATTTATCAAAATTTTGAAAAATCTATAGATTGCATTAATTCATCACAAACTAAAAACATGAAAATATCAATCACCACCAACCTTGCTCCATAAGGATCAAACACTTCTCCAACAAACATTCAAAATAAAAAATATCAATGTCAATTTCAATCATATATCAATATCAAAATTCAATCACCACCAACCTTTACTCCACAATCAAAATCATCAACTTCTCCCCCTTTTTATCATCAATCAAAAACCAAAATAGGATAAATTGGAATTTATTTCAATTAAAATTAAAAAGCATTGTCAAGTTACATAATCCATAATGTATAAGAACACAAAAACATAAATGTAAGTAAAATAGAATAAATATCAAGATTAGCTTGAGGATTATCCATCGAAGTTCATTTTGTGAAGGAGTTGAAGGATTTCTTATTGGTTGGCCTCAAAGTGTTTTTGCGCTTGTTGAAGTGAGACTAAGTCTTGGCTCGCCTATTACTAGTTCTTATAAAGTGGATGTTGATGCTCATATAGCCGTTGAAGTGTGATTGCTCCTTCTTCTTCGCTTTATGCTTCAATGTTTTCTATTTCGGCTTCCTCTTCCTCTTGCTCTTGTTGTAAGGCTGCTTGACCACTGGCTTGCACCCATCTACTATGTACTTCTTCAAACCCCATTTTGTTAATGGTTAAGGTACCAAAAACAAGATGTGGTTTGAAGTGGGTAATGTCTTTCTTTCTCATCGATTAGACGAATGTCAAAGTATTGGAAGACTTTAGTGAGCAACATCCCATATGGCAATTTGGCACTTTTCTTTCCTTCCGCCACATCAATCATTTACTGAAACAAGAGAAAGGGTAGGTTAATCCTAGTTCTAGTTCTAGTTCTGGTGGGATGCAATAGATAAGGTGGAGGTCAAAGAGATGGACCTCATCCTTGTGACCACCCTCGGGAGTATGTTTGTGATTATCAATCCATGGATAAGGTGACTCTTGGGGGCAAAGAGGCTACATTTAATTTTCAGGGCAACCTACCATCATCATTCTCAAATATCACTGTAGCCATATTCTGCTTATCATAAATCTAAGTTTTAACCTGTGAATATCATCCCTGTCTAGAGGCATTCCTAGAATTTCACCTAGAATGGTTGAATTTAAATCAATTACTTTTTGTTTCAAATTTAAACTCAGTCCTAAGGGCGCATAAAAAGCTTCTAAATTTGCATAGAACACCTTGACTAGCCTAGTATACACATCTTCCCTCATAGTCATAATGTTTTTCATTGAAATCTATCAACTAGTACCTTAACACCAAAGCTGGCAAAATCATTGAACAATACATATTTCCCATCAATAATCTTTTTACCTGAAAAGAATTTTATACTTTTCACTGAAAAATTCTTCAAGGGTTACCTCTTGGTCCGTTTCTTTGTTGGCGACGGATTTTGTGCACTTGAAGGGTCGAGAGCTCATTGCCATTTGCATTGTTAATGAAGAAAACATTGAGAGCCTAGATTTGAAAAAAAAAAACAAGGGAAAAATTCAAGTTTTGGAGAGGAAAAACTAGAAGAGGCATAGGTGCTAAAGAGAGAAAAAGCTTGAAATTTTTGTGAGAAGAGTGATAAAAACCAAGGGAGAAACTCAGATCTTGCGGGAAAATCACAAAATAATAAAGAAAAGATGCTTGGGCAAAGATTTTTGCACTCTTTAAAGGAGAAACAGTGCTTGAGAAAAAGAAAAAAGTGAGAAAATTAGGTTTTTCTCAAGTTTTGGTACATAAAACCCGATAGATTGACAAGCCGATCTCCAAAATCGATAAACTAAACTTACCAAGTTCGGTAGGCCAAACATTATAAGTCGGCAAGCCAAACCCTAGATTTTCAAGCCCCTTAGAAAAATTGTAGAAATGCTAAAGGAAACCATTTTAAGTAGCTCAAAAACATCAAATATCATTCAAACACTTTATCAAAACAATAAGTTCAATCAATTAATCACAAAATATGTATCAAAATATCTTCAAACATAAATTCTAAGTCCAAAAACAAATATACTTAAATATGATCTCCCTTTTTTTCAAACAATCAATGCAATCAATTTCAAATTAAACTCAATCAAATTATGCATATTTAGCCATTCATCACAAAGTAAGCACAAAACCAAATATAATAACAAAGAAAAATAATCAACTATATATTACTAAAATTTCAATTTTCAAGACATAAATATCTACAAAAATATACAAATGAGATAGAGACACATTACCTTCTTATAATGAAACCTTCGGCCAATAAATGATCTTGGTTCTATTATTAGGCCATATTCATCTAAAGTCTCCAAACTTATGTGAATGGATCCTCTTCATATGTTAATGATTTTTTTAATCTAGGAACCTTTTCTTTTTCACTACAAAACAATTTAGACTTTGATTTTTGGTAGCTTGATAACTTTAGGTCCATGTTTGTTAGTCTTTGGGCCTTTTGGAACCCATCTTTGCTTAATTCCAAAATATGTATTTTTCTTAATATGGCAATACAATGTGTTATGACCATCTTGATTGCAGTATTTGCATATATATTTTGGATTTTGAGAACAAGTTGCTGTTTTAACAAAATAATTTTTGAAATATTTTTGCTCAATGTGTGGTTTATATCCTAGACCACCTTTGTAAAAACCACAGCGTTGATTATCACGCATTAAATCAAAATTTTTCCTTCCGTTGGTGAATTTCAAATGATTTTTTATCAAATCATCAAATTTTTCTTTCAAAGACGCATTTTCAACTATTAAAGCATCACTCTTAGATTTTTTGCGTTTCAAAACTTCAATTTCATCTAAGGGAATAGATAATTTCTTTTTAAGTGTCGAATTTTTAAGAGCAAGTCTTTCATAATCATCATGCAATTTATCGAATACTCTATATAATTCTTTAATATCAATATCATTAATGTCATCATCGGAATAGTTCGAAACACTTACCTCATCGTCGTTATTGTTGTCTAAAGATCAAGAAGCACTTGTTGATGATTTCCTTTGGCTCCTCGTTATTTGAATCTTCTTCTTTGAGAGTGAAAAAGTTAAAAGAAATTCATGGGCCATGAGTCAACCGACCAACTCTTCCAGAGGCAGAGTTGATAAATCTTTTGTTTCTTCCAACATTGCCTTTTGACATGCCATGAAAAAGGTAAGGATCGGACAATTTTTCTAATTAACTCGCTTGTTTTGAAGTTCTTAGTAAGCAAATTGAGACCATTAACAATATTCATAACTCTAGCATACATTTTGTAATAGTCTCATGTTCTTCCATTTTAAATAATTCATAATCATGAAGAAGGAAATTCATTTTAGTCTCTTTTACTTGATTAGTTCCTACATGAACTAATTCTAAAGCATGCCAAATTTTTCGAACGGATGTACATGATACGATTCTATTGAATTCATTCCTATATAAAGCACAATACAAAATATTTACAGCTTTAGCATTTAATGACAATTTTCTTTTATCATCGTTATTATAATCTTCAGGATATTTAGGAACTAAAATATTATTTACCTTTATCGTAGGTTTATATGGACCATTTTCAACAATGTCTCAAAGATTATAATCAACAGTTTGTAAATAAATTGTCATTTTAGCTTTTCAATAATTGTAATCATCCCCATTGAAGAAAGGAGGTCTAGCCGCTAGATGTCCTTCCATATTTTTGAAAAATTCGAGTAGCTATGGTCAAGATTGTTAAATCTTTTTCAAAAATAATTTCTGGATTCCTGCTCTGACTCTAATTGTTAGCCCAAGGATAGCTACCTAAGAGGGGGTGAATTGGGTTTTAAAACTTTTTCACAATTATTAGAATTTACTAGATTAAACGCATAAGTAAATGCAACACACAAATGATAATGTAATAGACTACAACAAAATATAAACATGTTAATGCAAAAAGGTAGGGATAAGGAAATGCAAAATATGATTTATAGTGGTTCAGTAACATGCCTACATCCATTGTCACTGAACAAAGTCTTCGACTCGGCCTCTTCTACTATCACGACGGTCTTTTCGATACGATCACTCCTTGTACAATCTAGTGAGTTTTTCTACACGAGGTTCGCCACACCTTCTCACAACCGTCAATTTTATACAGAGATTGACTAACTAAACAACCCACCAATTTTATAGAGACTGGCAAACCGAACAAACTCGCCAATTTAACGGAGATTGGTAAACTAAGAATTCCCTCAAATTATAAGGCTTGGTAACCTATGAATCAAAGAATGTGATTTATGATTTTTGGGCTCACTCACAAGATAAACTCTCCAAAGATGGATAAATATAATGTAAAGCTTATATGGAGGGTATGAGCAACACTCAAGAATTAATATAGAAAATGCAAGCTCAAAGAGTGTGTGTAAGAGTATGAAAAGATTAAAACAATATTTGAACACTTAAAAACAATATTTGAACATTTAGCAATTTATTCTCCTTAATCTCTATCTTGAGCACAATGAATGGATGGAAATATGTACAGCTTCCAAGTGCTTAGTTATAACTTAAAATATTAATTTTGGATCAAAATATCTGTTGCAATTGGAGTTCTAACTGTAACTCGCGGATGTCGCAAATAACGTTACATTCATGCCTTCAAAATTTTAAGATTAAGATAAACTATTTAATTAAATCATATTTTGGAAAATCATACCCAAGATCCATGCATACATATATTTTTTTTAAATCAATATTCAATAACTTAATCCATTTTTATAATAATAATTTACTTGATCATAAATATCCTTTAAATAGTTTATCAGTACCAATGTAAAATTGAATAACTTTTAAAACATCCTTGAAAAACTACACTTACAGTTCGGCAGGCCAAACTTGTGGATTCGATAGGCCAAAGTGGTCCGGTATGCCAAACGTCAACCTTCAATAGGCCGCCTGAGGCTGTACAAAACTAGGTTTCAAAATTCGATAAGATCGACAGGCCAATATAGGGTAATCGACAGGCCGATCCATACATCGACAGTCCGACCAGTAATTGTCGGCAGGTCGAACTTAAAAAAATTATGTTTATAAAAAAAATTTCCAATATCTCAAGGTGCGGAAAATAAATATACTCAGAAAGAAATAAAAATAAAACATAGTTCATATGTTTTAAAACTCCTTTTCTTGGCATATTCCATTTTGAATCCATCTTGCTTAGCTCACACGCCTATCCTTGCCCTCCACCTATTCCATTATCTTCTTACCCTTATCTGCAACATGATATAAAACTGAATAAACTAATGTTTAGTAAGTACATTTATATCTCACAACTTAAAACATTTTATGAACATCATCATCATTACATTGTCCATATTAAAACTTAACTCATTTTATCTTAAGGGCCCAAGTGTTGCACCATTAACATAATCATAGGCGTGCCGTCATGAGAGGAAAGAGGTAGCAAATCTCAAACCAAACATGACATCATAACATAAACATATCATAACATAGGGTGTACAACACTTATTTAGGTGAACATATATATATATATATATATATATATATATATTTATACTTTCACTCTTTGAAATACGTCATCATCATACATGTATAACTTTTGAACTTCAAATCTTTCATATGTGAAATAAAATAAAATCATCGTAAAATCATCATCATAAACATAATTTCATACTTTTACAATCCATATCATGTTGCATGTGAGAATGTACTTACTTTAATAAGCTCATAAAAAATGTGCTCACTTCATATCAAAAAAATTCTGATATTATAGAGCTTGTTGACCTACTACATCATTTTCATAAAAATTCACACACATGCTGTCTCACTAAAAATTTCTCATAGACATTTTCTTCTTTTCTTTTTTTTTTTCATGTTCTCCTTCTCTTCTCCCTCAATTCTGTTGCAATTATTTGAATGAAATATTACATTTCTTTTGAGTGAATTCGAAGGAAAAATTTTGAAGGAATTCGTTTTAAGATTAGAGTTCATCTTTTGGAATTTCTAAAATGTATTTCCCTTCTTATTTCGACTACCATAATTTTGCCTAGGAATTTTCTTTTGCTCTGAAATTTTAGTATGATGTTCATATATGTGTTATGTGATATTCTTCCAAATTTTACATTCATTAGATTTTTCTATGATAAGTTATGAATTTTCTTCTCTCTGTTACTCACAGTAAATTATTGCTATTTGATTGTTACACATATATATGAGTATTGTTCTTAATGCAAATGAAGGTTATTTCCCATGAAATTTTACAAATATGTTTATGTATATGTTAGTTTATGAAGTGGAAAGTCTCATGATAATATGATGAATATTATATGTGTTATGAAATTTTTTATTGAAGCTAGGTTTCTTAGACTATTTTAACGAAAAATTGATAAACTTATATGATGTGATGTTTTGTATGATTTAATAAATTTATTGATGATGAAATATTTTTTTGTGCTTCTATAATTATATGTTAAAAGATTGTTATTAGAATTTTAGAGTCTAAATAATTTTATTTTAATTATTAGAAAATGAAAAATGTATGAAACTCACAGTTTAATATGATGAAAGTTATAATTGTCTCTATCTTTTAATGCATGTTTTGGATTATGTGGAATTTGTTTAAGGGTGATTTTTTTTGGATATGTTGAAGTTTTTGGTGTTTATTGTATGAAGAATTTTTATGGAATTATTTTAAAATGTAGATAATTTATTTTATGAATGATAACGAGGGCTGCTCACTGATTTATATTGCTGGCAGATTTTGTGTGTATGTTGTATCACTTGTTTGAGATACTAAATGGAATTTTTATGATCAACGAAAAATTACGATATTATGTATGTATGTTATCTTCATCCTTGCCAAATTTGGTGCCCTAATTGTGTGTAAATGTGAAGTTATTAAGTTTTGGATTCATGAAGGTCAGGAATATATTTGTGTTGATATCTTTGTTTTAATGTCTTAAGGTTAATGAAACAAGTTATAAATTTATGTTTCAGGAGATGAATGTATGTGTGAGTGTTATATGGTAATGGATGTTATGTTGTGGTGATTAATTCGTTAAAAATATATGTTAATTGTCATTTTTAATGAATGTATGATATAAACACAATATGAAATGAGCACATCAAGACCGCGGTGTCGTCACCTAAATATTGTGTTTAATAAGCTTATTAAAGTAAGTACATTCTCACATGCAACATAATATGGATTGTAAAAGTATGAAATTATGTTTATGATGATGATTTTACGATGATTTCATTTTATTTCACATATGAAAGATTTGAAGTTCGAAAGTTATACATGTATGATGATGACGTATTTCAAAGAATGAAAGTATAAATATGCTCACTTCATATTGTGTTCATGTCATACATCCATTAAAATGGCAATTAACATATATTTTTAACGAATTAATCACCACAACATAACATCCATTACCATATAACTTCACACATACATTCATCTCTTGAAACATAAATTTATAACATGTTTCATTAACCTTAAGACATTAAAACAAAACTATCAATACAAATATATTCCTGACCTTTATGAATTCAAAACTTAATAACTTTATATTTACACACAATTAGGGTACCAAATTTGGCAAGGACGAAGATAACATACATACATAATATCGTGATTTTTTGTTGATCATAAAAATTCCATTTAATGTCTCAAACAAGTCATACAACATACACACAAAATCTACCAACAATATAAATCAGTGAGCAGCCCTTGTTATCATTCATATAATAAATTATCTACATTTTAAAATAATTCCATAAAAATCCTTCATGCAATAAACACCAAAACTTCAACATATCCAAAAAAAAAATCACTCTTAAATAAATTCCACATAATTCAAAACATGCATTAAAAGACAGAGACAATAATAACTTTCATCATATTAAACTGTGAGTTTCATGCATTTTTCATTTTCCAATAATTAAAATAAAATTATTTAGACTCTAAAATTCTAATAAAAATCTTTTAACATATAATTACAGAAGCACAA
Organism: Artocarpus hirsutus; assembly: GCA_946598075.1. Classification (NCBI taxonomy): domain Eukaryota; kingdom Viridiplantae; phylum Streptophyta; class Magnoliopsida; order Rosales; family Moraceae; genus Artocarpus; species Artocarpus hirsutus. The sequence goes on along the minus strand of CAMOHE010054467.1, from coordinate 80,352 downwards.
AAAAATATTTCATCATCAATAAATTCATTAAATCATACAAAACATCACATCATAAAAGTTCATCAATTTTCTGTTAAAACAATCTAAGAAACCTAGCTTCAATAAAAAATTTCATAACACATATAATATTCATCATATTATCATGAGACTTTCCACTTCATAAACTAACATATACATAAACATATTTGTAAAATTTCATGGGAAATAACCTTCATTTGCATTAAGAACAACACTCATATATATGTGTAACAATCAAATAGCAATAATTTACTGTGAGTAACAAAGAGAAGAAAATTCATAACTTATCATAGAAAAATCTAATGAACGTGAAATTTGAAAGAATATCACATAACACATATATGAACATCATACTAAAATTTTAGAGCAAAAGAAAATTCCTAGGCAAAATTATGGCAGTCGAAATAAGAAGGGAAATACATTTCAAAAATACCAAAAGATGAACTCTTATCTTAAAACGAATTCCTTCAAAATTTTTCCTTCGAATTCACTCAAAAGAAAGTGAAAAATAATTGCATTCAAATAAGAGAATTGAGGGAGAGGAGAAGGAGAACGTGAAAAAAAAAAAGAAGAAAATGTCTGACAGAAATTTTTAGTGAGAGAGAGTGTGTGTGAATTTTTATGAAAATGATGAAGTAGGTCAACAAGCTCTATAATATCATAAATTTTTCTGATTAAATTGAGGGTAATTCATGTGGGAAATGGAGGGGAACTGGGTAAAGTCAAATTGATTTAGCTTACTTACCATATTTCACAATTTTAAAGGAGGAAACTTCATCAATTAAATCCAATTAATCAAAAGACAAATGTTTCATTTCCTAAAATGAGGAAATTTATCCAAAAATATGCCAATTAATCACATTCAATCATCCAATTTAATCCAATCATCGTAATTATCTCAATCACAAATTTTGAGAGATTTTTGTTGACTGCTCGTCAGCTGTCATTGGCTTGCCGACCGCACAGTTCGGCTTGCCAAATGCATGAGGTCCGACCTATCGATGAAACTCCATCGGCCTGCCGTTCCGTGAAGGACATTTCGGCCTACCAAACTTGAAGGTTCGGCCTGCCGATCTACCTTAACATACTAAAATTCATCAAAACATTAAATTATTGCAAAAATCATTATTAAACACGTAACGTAAATGACATGAACACTTGAGCATATCAATTCCACATGACCGTCACCTGTCATAACACTTAAAATAAAATGGTTAGTACCATTATATCATATATCATAACACATATTAACAAAGAAATTGCTTAAACGTCGTCACTAATTGACATAATCTGTTACATGAAAATTGATAGGTGTTACACTAACAGTCAGAAAACTAGCCATTATAGACAGTTTGATGGGCCAAATTTTGAAAAATATCAAAACAAGACTCCAAATGATCATCTAATTGGTAGGCCATTGTGGCTGTTCAGAAGGCCAGACTTTGGCCACTAGCAGGCCAAAACAATAGCATTGATGCAAGGTAATTAGTAAGCCGATCCTGGCCCATCGGTAGGCCGACCTTGAATGGTCAGTAGGCCATTTGTATTGCCCAAAATCCTATTTTTATAGAAACCTATTTAAGTCCTTTATATGCATTTTTTACCACAACCTAAATAATAAAAGAATTGAAAACTTTAGAAACACATATGTGAAGATTGAAAACATTTATAAATGTAGATGTGTGTGTGAGAAATTGAGCTTACATTTGACTATAGACTTATTGGAATATTGCTCACTTACATTAGGACTTATAACTAATAAAAACTTATAATCTTTGAATCCTCATGAGTCTATTCCTTGTTGCGTCCATAGCTTTAAACTTCTTGAATGTTCTTCACTCGAATTTGCTTGAACTTAAGCTTTGCAATACTCAATACTTCCATAAGCTAAAAATGCATATTTGTGTTGAAAAAATAGTACGCAGCAGAAATTTAAAAAATTTTAGTACCAGAGTATTTTTCAAAACACAAGTTTGACACGCTGTATGCATAAATTAACTAGATCTTACTAACCTTGTTTGGTAAAGAACTCTCGCAATAGATGAAGAGAAAGGCGTTCCATAAGAGCCTCAACCAATTTGTCTTCTTTGCTATTCTCTGTCTATGATCAAAGTGTGTATGGGAGCATGTCGTACAACTCTTCCCTAGTGACTCTCCTTCCAACCAATTGAGAGATACCCAAAACTACCATTCGTGATTTGTAAACAATAGCTCTTCAAGAGAGTTTTAGAGACTCACAGTATAGAGTACTCACTCTTAATCTCTCAACTGATCTAAATAGCCTTTGGGTCTCACTTCCTATTTATAGAGGTCGTCCCCATGGTTGGTCTTTATTAGATAAGGCCTTAAAAATTTGAATTTAGATCAATATTTGATAAAATCGTGCAAAAACGCGTGATCATATTATCGTTTGGTTGGTAGGCTAAACTGGCAGATCAGCCTGCCGAACTTACTCCATCAGTATGCCGAACTTAAAGATTGGCTTGTCAAACTTATGATAAATGATCCCAATGAATCTCTGATTTTTCACCTGAGATTCTTTAAATAAAGCCTTAGTTTTATTTCAAATAACCCAATAGAGAAGTTATCTGAATAAAACAACAATATCTAGATAATCTCTAGGAAAATAAATATTCCTGATAATTCAACAAGTTTATCTTGAATTAATTTTTTACAAAATTAATTCGACCGATAAACAGACATGAATTATTTGATCATATCGAATTTCAACCAATCTAATAATTAAACATAAGTCATCAATTTATTAGAAAAGCACGATGTATTGTTACATGATTTATTATGAGCTGATAAAGGGGACTTGATGGACCTATATTGTTCAAGCTCTCGATAATTATGAAACCCAATATCCCAAATATATATTTTATAATTATCAACTCTAACACTACTCTACTAAAAGCTTAGAGCTGCTCTCTCAAACTATATAGAATTACGAAGCCTGAATAGCTAAGTCTCCATGACATATCATAATATATCGTATCCCCATAGAATATCCATAATCGGTTTAAAGATAAATTCTGTCTTACCTTTCTGATTATTTTTCTCTTACGTTTCATTATCTCACCATCAGAAAACTTACCATCCAAAGACAGTATACCATTCGGTTACATCTATGTATCCAAATAGTTGAGCGCTTCAATCTTTCAATTACAGGATAACGCACAAAAGAGGATATCATCGACTTCTAAAGAGGAGTTATAGATTCTGTATCTATGAATAATAAGTCTACGCTATTAAGAGTCATGTCTCTAACGTCTCGGTATGCACACCAATATAAATTATAGATGTCACCCTTTAGTATATTAAAAGATATAAGTCAAGATAATGGACACACTATTCATCTTAGGATTTAGATACAACAGATGATTTTCTAAAGTAAATTGATTTGTAAAGACAGAATTATTAATCCAAATCAATTCCACTTTATGTCCCGATCTAATGCATCGTCTCCTATGACAATGCACCAATATTTCTATTCGTGGAGTCTTTCTCTGATGGCTAAGACAAACCATCTCTCTTTAGGGATATAAACAACATTATAATCTTTGTATGAATAAAACACCCAACTTTATTCCCTTGATTGCAGATCTTACGATTTAAACCGTCACCTTTGGAATCATGCCTTCCGCATAATCTATCCATCATATGCTTGATTCTAAAGGTTTAGACCGAAAGTCTTAGACTTTTGTTTGTTTATCATAGATTTAACAAATATGAATGTAAAGAGGACAACAATTTGGTATATGAATAATAAATAAACTCTTTATTGATAAAAATGTCAGGGCATTCATATCTAACAATTTGCACATATATATAAAAATTGAATTTGTTATCATCAAAACAAATTTGAAATTTTTTTTGTAAAACCTTGGAGCCAACAGTTAGATAGTACGGACTCTCTATATATAGGTAAGAATATTCAGAGAATGGTGTGATGTGAAGAAGACAACGGTTACATCCTTGGACATGTATACCCTAAAAGGTAAATAAGGGGAGGTATCGGCGTTCTCTTGGTTCAAAAGTCCCAGAATGTATTGTATAGGAAATGTTTTGGTGAGGATTTGGGATGATGTTCCCTTACTTGCAACTCATGATTTGGTGTTTTGAGTTTTCAAGCATGCTCTTCGAGGATTATAAGAGTAGAGTGACGAAATTCTAAGTTTTGCTGTAGATGTCGACAATTATTATTTAAGCATACATTATATTATAAAAATGGTAAAGTTCATCTGTAGAGCATCCACCATTTATGAACATAATGGGATTGTTATAAAATAAATAATATTATTGGATAATAAACTAACCATGTAGGTGTTAACACGATAAACAATAAAACTTAAAGGTGAGTAATGGCTTTCCTACTGGACATGTCGACGTACATTTCTTATTATTTTTACCTTTTAGGTGGAGTTTAATATAATCTATCTGACGAGTAGTAGATGACAATGCTACCTATGACGTGTTCGAGTTTCTTGCAGCTTTATATATATTACGTTTGATCATGTAAGACTTTTAAACTGTAGTGTTGGCTATCTTAAATGACTTGGAACTGTATAATGATGATAATGATTGGACTTTTAATATTTTGTGCTACACTAAATTACGGATTGAAATTTTAAATATATTCTCGTTGTGTTTTATTTTAAAGACCCATGACACTATTTTAATATTTTGAAATGATATTATAAAATTTATTTATATTTACTATATACTACTAACCCTAATTTAGGGGCGTTACAGTCTAGTATTTGGTACTTTAGATACCTGAATGCTCAAATAATTAGATGTATACATCAAAGTTTATAAATATCATTTTATCAATGTGAAATTTCCTTAAGTAATAAGCATTAAGAGCACTCCTGTTTAATCCCATTGGATTAAAACCTCAATATTCATAAAACAATAGGTCTGAATCTAAAATATATATATAATAAACTAGATTGGATCCTACTATTTTGTGAGTAGTAAGGTTTTAATCCCATAAAGATGAAAGGGATTTTTCAAGCACTAACACGTGCTAAGCTTGATCACATAAATACACATGCTTGCTAAGTACAGGCAAGAAGATCCATTAATCTATCATGTGTGGAGCTTTTCCTAGTGCCTTCAAGCCCATCCTTTAGCCTTCTGTTCGAGTGGGAGTTTTACCTTCAACAATGAAGCATGTCATTCTTAAATCTATAGAGCAATTTGATACCCAATAATTTTGTGCATCAACTCCATTGACAACAATTTAAAGGGGAGAATAATGCTCACTAAACACTCTCCCATTAATGGTTTGACTCATTCAATTGATGCTAAAGACAAGAAAAAAGTGTTTAGCAAAATCAGTTCTAACCAAAAGGGTGTTTGGAAGGGTGGTGGGAACCACTTTACCTGTAGCATGTGAGACTTTACATTGTAGTAATTTTTTTATTATTACTGTAGCATGCGAGAGCTTTATACTGTTCATAACTTACTGTTCCCACCACTATGCCAAACAGGTGGCAAAACTTTGGTTGCTAGAGTGTAAAGCTCTCTTATGTTACAATTATTAAAAAAAAATAAGTTATAGTGTAAAACTCTTATATACTATAATTTTCAGTTAAAAAGTTTCAGTTATAACCATACTTCCTAAACACCCTAGAAAAGTAATCTCTCTTGATATTAGAGGTTAACTCCAACATTTACTCGTTTTTAATGGCTATAAATGCCCTTCCCTTTAGGGGTTATTCATCAAAACTAGTTTGACTTATCTTTGCATATTCACTAATTTAAGCATCAAAGTGCAATCAATTGATCCCTCTCTGTATTGATTCTCATCTTTCTTGTAGAGTTCTTAGTACTCGATAACATTATCATATAAAATCTAATAGAGCGTTTGACAACCTTAATTCAGACCAATTTTAGTTCAAAATACTTTAACACATAAGAGCTTCACATGTAACTCATTTTTGTTTTCCGTATAGTATGTGAGAGCTTTACGCTATTTGAGTTCAAAATCCTGCTTAGTTTAATTCAAATTTTGAGGTCAACAAAGGATTTTTGGTGTTGGATGAGAAATTACTCATATAAACTTAACACACTAATTTAGGTCGCAAAGTGCAAAAGACATTTACCTAAGATTAATACATCAAGGTGTTATTTAAAAATAGTAATTAACATTATTAAAAAATTACAAAACACAGGGTTTTCCATGTAACTTGACAAAAGGGAGAAATAAAAAATTAAATAACTAATAGGGTGTTTGACAAATCGATTTGAATTGAAAAAATAAATTTAAATACTATAACATGTGAGAACTTTATGTTGTAGTTGCTCTTTGTTTTAAATTATAGATAGTTTAAATGGGTAAGTTTAAATTACTATGTCAAATACACTGTTAATATAAAAAAATCACTCAAAAATACAGAAAAGGGGGAAGGTAACATAAACAAGAAAATAAAAAAATAATAGTAAGTGAAAGAAAATCAAACAAAAATAGATAGTACGTGAGGTAGACGTTGAACCAAATTTTCTCCGAACACGGGGCATAATACGGGTTTGAGGGGGGACAAAGAAATTTCCCAAGGGTACATAATTTGGTGTTTCCCATCATTATCTCTCAGAGAAATTCGGTGGGGCCCTAAAACGGGTAAGAACAAACGAGGCCTCTGACGATCGTCCGATGCGACAGCAACGTTAGATGTGACCCCCGGAGGCCATCTTAAGACCGTCTGGGTCTAACTGCGATCCTCTTTCCCTCTTTCCTCAAAAGCGCATCAAATTTTAAAAGTTGAAAAAAAAAAGGATACTGTTCGTTGCACGTGCCGGCCCAGCACGGTGAGTAAAGCGAAAAAGTTAGCCAGTTCTTAGATCGGACGGTCGTGTCTTTCCCTTCACGTTAATCCAACGGCTTAAAAGTTTCTGTTTGGTCCAACCGTCCTAATTCCAATTAGACGGCGTAGATTGAATCTCAGTCTCTGTCCCTTATGTCACGATAAATAATAACCAAAGCCCGGTTCAATTCCTCTCACACAGACTCCAGTCTTTTCTTCTCTATTTCTCTTTCTCTCCCTGAGACTCTTAAATTTTTGTTCTTCCTCTTTGAAAGAGTTCTTTTCAATTGCTGCTAACGTGCGCCGCTCGGAGGAACGCTGCTTATCCTGCGCCGCATGAGATGTCGCCGGAGGCGTCTGAAACGACGACGTTGCTGATAAGAATCTCGCGCTACAGGGGCGCTTGCTAAAAAAAAGGAAAAAAAGAAAGTAAAAGGGTCGGACGGCGGGGATTCAACGGGATTAGTGTCAATGGACGGCCAGATGAGTCAGGCGAAGCTCACGAGAACGCAATCTTCACTCCTCCGGTCGTCGCCCACCATCCGATCGTCCATTCACAGCCTCACCTCCGTCACCGAGGCGGACGTTATCGCCTCCCAAAACGACGACGTCGACGACGACGAGGAGAAGAAGAACAACAAGCAGCAAAAGAGAAAACACGTCCGGGCCGGTTCGACATCCACCCCGAGAGCTCGAGCCGGACCGAACCGGTTCACCCGCAGTTTCCTGACCACGGTTTCTCTCTCTTTTCTAACCCTCTTCTTCTTCGTCTTCTTCTACCTCAGAAGAGAGGAGATTTCGACCTCTGAGAACCTCCTCTTAGCCCTAACTTTCGTGGCCGTGACGCTCTTCTTGGCCAACAAGAACAAGAGCTTAATCAACCAGAGCTTCTCGATCATCAAGCACTCTTTGATCTCGAGGCACAGCACGAATTCCAAGCCGGTCCAGTGGTTCATCGGCGAGTCAAAGGTGGCGGAGCCGAATTCGAGGCGGATTATTCGAGAAGGAGTGGAGTTTTACAGCAATGGCGATTTCTACGAGGGAGAGTTCCACAAAGGAAGATGTAATGGCAGCGGAGTTTACAATTTCTTTGTTAATGGAAGGTACGAGGGGGATTGGATCGACGGGAGGTACGATGGCTACGGGATTGAGAGCTGGGCGAGAGGAAGCCGGTACAAAGGGCAGTACAGGCAGGGGTTGAGGCATGGTTATGGAGTTTACAGGTTTTACACGGGGGATTCTTTCGCCGGAGAGTGGTGTAATGGGCAGAGCCATGGCTTCGGAGTTCAGAGCTGTGCCGATGGGAGCTGCTATGTTGGGGAGTTCAAGTGCGGTGTTAAGCATGGCCTTGGATGTTACCATTTTAGGTCAGTTATTGATCTTTCTCAAATTCCCCTTCTTTTGTATTTCCTTTTCCTTTTGTTGGGGTGGGGGGGGATTTTGCTCGTGGAATCTTGAATTTCATAACCAGTGGCTATGGATTGTTGTTGATTAATTGAATGATTGATTTTTGTTCTTGAGTTGCTGAAAGCTTCTTTACCATCGTTTCTGCATGTATTTGTAATTTCTCCTCCAATTTTATGAATAAAACAGTACTTAAATTCTGAATTGTGTGACTTTTTTTCCCCTTTGTTTTTTCGCCGCATGCTATTATTGAACTGAACTTGGAAAGGAAGAATCTTTGAATTTACAATTTTTATGTTCAGCTATGTTATTTACTGCAATGATATCAAATTTTTCATGGAATTGAAAGATCTGCTAGCTGAGAATCTTCTGTACTTTATTCTATAGTTGAATTATCTCTTGGGATGGTTTCACTTGGGCGCTCAATATATTTAGTGTTAGCTCATTTTTTAGTGTTCTTTTCTCTTTGAGTAGCTCAATGTTATTGGTCCTTTCCCGTGTGGTTTCAAAAGCTTGGTTCCAAGAGAAGTTAATTCATCTCACCTGATTTGTACAGATTCTGAGGAAGGAATCCGATGGCAATAAATAAAGCCCTTTTCTTTTTTCCTTTTGTTTACTTTTTGGATGCAGAAATGGAGATAGATACGCAGGGGAATATTTTGGTGACAAAATCCACGGATTTGGGGTGTATCACTTTGCCAACGGCCATTGTTATGAAGGGTCATGGCATGAAGGTCGAAAGCAAGGCTACGGCATGTACACTTTCCGAAGTGGCGATACTAGATGTGGCGAATGGGATTCTGGCTCTCTCAAGCACTCTTTACCCCCCCTAACTGACGCTGTTCTTAGAGCGGTTCAGGTAGTTTTCTTTCTCCTTTTTGAACTGTCAGACTTTAAATGCAAAAGTTCGGATATGTATATTTGTATCTACGATTCAATGTTTGAAAAGGCTTACTATTTGTAGGATTATAAGATATCGAAGAAGTTCCAATTTTTTTTTTTTTAAAGCATATTTCATGTTGTTTTGCATTATTGAATTCTGATGCGAAGTGCTGATTTCTGGTTGTATGGCTGAAATGAAATCTCAGGCTGCTAGGAGAACATCAGAGAATGCAATTAACCTTCGCCGGGTAGATGAGCAAGTGAACAAGGCAGTAATGGCCGCAAATAGAGCTGCCACTGCTGCTAGAGTTGCAGCTGTGAAAGCTGTCCAAAACCGGATGGACGGGAAATTTTGTGATACAAAGGTCTAAAAGACAGAGACTTTGTGTCCAAGTGTAAATTTTCCTTTTTTTCTTTTTTTTTTCCAACTAATTTTTAAGTACTTTGGGAAATGTCACCCCAGTCAGCAAAAGCTAATCGGAGGTTGAGCATTGAAAGAGGGAATGAGTATGTTTGAAGTTTCCATGATGATCATCAAACTGTAACTTGTACATACACTCATGTAAATCAATGGAATATGGAATTTTGAAGGCAATCTTTTCTTTTCTCAACTTTTGAATATCTTTTTTTTTTTTTTTTTAATTATCTTTTTCCTGTTTCTTTTGCCTTTCCACTACAAAACTGGGGACGCCCTTGTGGGGTTCTTCATGAATTCCCATTATTGTGTTCTGGACCGCAATAACGAGATCAATGTTTTTGTTCCCAGCTTGTCTCTACCATCATCGTTGTCATCAGCAACAAAGGAACCCTAAAGCCTTATCTTGAGTTCCTAGCTCATTTAATTTTGTACGAAATAAATTATCTTTATCTTGAAAAGCACATCACAGGACCCATGAAAAGTGAGAAATTAGAAACAACCTTCCTTTCAAGTCATTAGAACAAATCGTTTTCAATTAACATCTATTCTTGTTTTTCTTTCAAAATCAGTCCTTAACAAAAACCCAAAAAAAAAAAAGCCAATCTTGTCTGAGCTCAGCAGAACCGTTTTGTTGTTAATAAAACTAACAAATTCGTATGTAAAAGCACTTCAATAGATTGGGGTTTTATACCAAGAACTTTTATAATGATCCAAGCCTTCATGCCCATAAGCTCGACATGGGTAACGTGATAACGTGAAAGGTCTGTGTACCATAACACCCATCACACCACCTCCCCACAAATGGCCAAGAGCACTAAAGCAGCCATATTATTATTATGATTATTATTATACGCATGCAGAGGGCAGTTTTGTGTACTTCCTCAAGTGGTATGTGACAAAATAGAGTATTTAAACGGGGCCACTCTTCTAATATGGTTTGGGAGTTGCTAATATTCCATTTATTTATACTGGGGAGCCATGTGCCTTAGCTTCCTTCTTCATCTAGGATAATGTTCAGGATTCTCACACAACACAGATATAAAATAATAAAATATGTAATGGAAACATGTTGAGGGGTGGTGGGTGGGGCAAAAAAGACTTAAACTTTTCATGCATGCTGCTGCTTGATCTACAATCCTATTCCATGTAGTTTAAAAAGGGCAATATAAAAGAAAATATATAATGTTCTGCTTAATTTGATTATATGATTATTACTGAGATTTAGATCTCTTGGACTCCTATCAAGGTTATGCAGATTCCAACCACTCCCACATGCATTTCTCAAAAAGTAGTAAGTCCAAGATTTCAAAAGATAGTGTTTGTAAAAAGGACCCAAAGGAGAAAAAGAAAAGGACATGGACTCTTGTACTGAGATTTACTTTTCGGATGGGTATTTTAATCGGATGGTTTCCAGGTCTTTGACTAAAATCTTCCAGATCCTCTTGGTAGGTTTGGTTAAAAAAAATCCCAGAAGTAGATAGGAACTAAACTTCATCACACATGATGGTCTGACTTGGCCTTTTTTCATGTCATATATACTACTCTTCATATTAGTAAGTAATGTATTGTACTACAGATATTATACACATATATGTGGATATATATATATATATATATATATATATATAAAAGGTGTTTGGTCCGACCCCTAATCAATTTAACACATGTAATGATTTTCGTTAGCTCGTGAATGCGACATTGTTTACGTGTTTGTGTAATATCTAACTTGTTTAAATATAAAATTCAATGTTAATTGTGTTAGATTACATTTATTAATTGTTACATGTGATCAAATTAAATGTTACAATTAAAAAAAAAAAGAATGTCATATGTGCTGGATTGGTAAGGGTGTCTGGCCTATTTAGTTCATAGATTTAAATAAAAATTCAAATTTTTGCAAAAAAATATCTCAAAAAAAAAAAAAAAAGAAGATTATGGTTCAAAGTTATGAAACAAATACTTACATGAAATCGGTCCTCCCCTCCTATGTAATAATATACAAAAGTAAGAAATATCACATTTAGTAAATATAATATTGACATTATATAGGTGTAATAATGGTGTTGCACTCGGTAGGAAAGCAAGAAAATATTTTTAGTGGAGGCACCGTAAAAACAAAAAAGGCACATAAGAGATAATACAAATTTATAATATTTCATTTTAATACATTGACGTCTATTACAATTTGTTATTCAAGTTTTATTTTATTTATTTTTTTTTGAAGCACTCCATAAGAATAGCCTTATCAACCCCATTACAAATTTAGAATTGTAGTTTTTTTTTTTTTAAGTCCAAGAAGTAATAGCATGTTGTAAAATGTTTGAAGTAAATAATATATTTTATGTGGGACCCAATTAGAATTTTGTTTACTAAATGAGAACACAATTGTAATTTTATAAGTTTAACAGGCACAGTTCTAACTTTCTAAAAATTTACAAATACTTACAAAATATATAAAAAAAATCCTAGTGACGACACGTGCTTATTGAGAATAGATGAAATGTTTGGTAACATAGGTGGAACTAAAACATACAATATGTGAAAATTTTACACTATAATAAACTTTTGTTTTATATTATATTATATGAAAGTTTTATATTGTAACACTTAAAACTTCAGTTGAAGTACAAAGCGTAAGTGGCTCCCTTTATTTCTAAATAATACATGTAGAACTGTTTTTTTCAATTTTTTTTTCACACTCCATCTCTCTCTCTCTCTCTCTCTCTCTAGTAAAACCAGTTTTTGTGAAGAATTTAAGCCTTTAGTCTATTTGTGTGGCAGAGAGAGGAGAGATCTTGATAACTCAGTAAAGAACCACACAAGCTCTGCTTTTTCCCCCTCTTCTTTTTACATGTGTAATGTCTTGAAGCATGTCCTTAGCGTGGTGCATGGACATCCAAATTTGGCCATCATTAGAAATTGGATGGTCTACAATTTTTGGTCGCCTTGGAAGGGCTCAATTTCTGACCAGTTTAAGTTTAATATATTACTCGTTAGTAGCTCTATGTTTCCTTTCTTACATCTCAACTTGTGATCTAGTCAAATTTTTCTGAATCCCCATAAAAATGTTTGCGAAAAACCAAGCTATCAAACGTGGGTTTCCAAATGGCTCCATTTAATAAAAACAAATGATAAGAGATTTTCTAAGATACTAGTTTGGAAATTATTATTATTATTATTATTTTATTTTAATACTCTACATTGTAAGGAATTTCCAAAGCAAAATGAAAATATCTTGGATATTTATTATGATCTTTATAGCATGAGTACTTTACATAGCTTAGTCTTACCTCGTTTTTCAAGTTTTTTTTTAGAATGAAATATCCTTGTCGTTTGCTCATTTGTTGCATCTTTAAAGTTAGACATAATTTAATTTATTCATTTTTCCTAGCTATAGGCCGGCGTCAACTGTGAAATTACATCATGAAGCAAAGAGATTCATCTCCTATAGTTTGCTTTACCTCAATTATTATTATTATTATTATTGTTATTATTATTATTATTATTTTTAAGTCCCTTGATTTGCTATATATTAAGAAAGGAAAAGAAAAAAACAAGGAGAATAAACACATTAAGAAAAACGGACAAATACTAGAAAACATACATGTATAGCTGTAACTATACATAATTAAACATCCCTCTTTCCCAATTGATGCATTTTATCTATCTTTCACACGTAGGCTAATTTGTTGGCACATAATGATGAATTATATTGCGTGTGACAATGCAATAGTACTTGTAGAAATTTTTTTTTTTTTTACTACGATAATTAAAAAAATACACCATTAAAAAACAGCTCAATTTACGACATATCAAATAAAGTCATATTCAAATGTTTGACCGTTAAACATGAACAATAATTTGTTTCCGCATCTTTTGTGAAGGATAAATATCCAAACACATAGAATTATATGATTAATTTAGCATTTTTCAATTATGGTTTACATGATGACAAATCAATATGTATATATACATATCGAGACGTCAAGTCACTAATTAAAATTCAAAGACAAAATAATATAGTTCCTGTAAGTTATTAGTACGAGGGTGGATTTTCATTTTACTCTGAATGTTTTTTTTTTTTTTTTTGGGAGACTGTTGTTCCATAAATTTAGTACACATTTACAATTTGCCTTATTAATATAATTTTTGATAAGTTACGTTTTGAACTTATAAATTTATAGCAAATTATTCTATTGATAGTGATGTTAACTTTTTGACAAAAATTTACATATAATTTTTACATGGGTTATTAATTAAGAGTAAAAAAGATATTTTTTTTATGAATGTTAACCCACTTTATTTTAAAAACCGAAGTTAATTTAAATTGTTCTATGTTATATGTCAACTTCAGTAAAAAAAAAAAAAAACTAATATTAATTGCTATCAATGAAGGTAATTTGATATAAATTAACAAGTTTATGGAACATCTTTCTAAAATTAAAATTTAGAGGGAAAATTATAAATGTGCGATAAAATTACAGGCGATTAAATAAAATTGATTAGTCGTAACTAAGTTACATATTCGTGTCCTTTATACTACATCATCTTGTTATGTTCCTGAATAAAATACTCTTTTCAAGAGTTAATACTTAAGTCCGTAATACATTGCCAACTAGCTATTTTCGTCGTTTTTATTTATTCTTAGGTTTGATTATTGATCAAGAAAGCACCAAGATAAGCTTCTTTTTTTATTAAGCATATTGAAAAATATGATATTTGAATAGTATATCAACTGACGACTTGTGGAAATCTTTGACATTTACGTGGGATTCTCATGAACAAATTTATTGTCGTGGGAAAACGCCGTACAGTTAATTTTAGTTCAAGGTCAATGGTTCACCATTTTATCATTGGACCAACATATGCATATTAATGGTTCTTTAAAATCTGATCGCAAAAACTGGAAAATGGTTCTTAAATTTCTTGGTTCAACAGTATATATGGTTGGGGAAGTGATTGTCAAAATAAATTTTCTTTTTAGAAATATTCTGGCTGGGGAAGTGATTGTCAAAATGCATTTTTATTTTAGAAATATTCTAATTTGACGAAACAATCTGTTTAGACTTTAAAGAATCTCTATACAGTATCATTTTTTTTGCAAAGCTAAATTTTCGCATTTGATTTGCATAAGAAAATTATGTTTAATGCAATGCTCTATTTAATGTCAAATTTAACATATGTTGTACTTGACGTCGAATTGGTACTTGTTGCTTACATACGTTGATATGATGACCTTTTCACGTAATATTATTTTCAGTTATTTAAAAACTATTGTTTTCCAAAATTTCAAAAAACAAAATTTATAACAAAAAAATGAATAAATACTTAAAATAGAACTATATATTAAAGTACAAAACAGAATACGAAACAAACAAATATCATGTTTATATTTTTTTGCTAAGTATAGCAATTATATTTTTTATGCTAAACTGGTCTCAAATTACTAATAGGGTATTTGGGAAAAAAGTTAGAACTGAAAATATTGGTTTAAAACTGCAGCATATAAGAGTTTTCTATTATAACATCTTTTGGCATTTTACTAAAGCTATTGAAAGCTTTACACTGTTTATTGATTCCAACCAATTTGCCAAACAATCCATAAGTAATTGTTTGAGACACTTCGTCTTTCAGTCGTACACATCCATAAAAGTTTGGCTTTCGTTATAGTTAAATTTTAGACTAGCTAATTATTAGTGCTAAAAAAAACAGGTTATAAGCGTAAATTCCAAGCTTACTTTTATATATAACTTGTTTAGGAGCATTTATGATAGGACAAAATTCTTGCTCCTATCAATAGTTACTATTATTTTAATTGTTAGATTGATTTTTTAATGATTTGATTTATCAATGTTTACATAATAAATTTGTAATGCATGATATAAAATTGTTTTTAATCATAAATCATACTGTTTAAAATTCGATCCAAGGTTAAAATAATCCTACCATAAAATTTGCCAACTTATTTATGTCTTTCGTAGGCAATTACAAATCTGAGGTTTTTCACATAACAAATCATGAAAAGATGGCTTCCACATGACCTGATAGTGAAAGACTCCCTTTCGCTACGTTCTAAATTTTTTTATAACGGAATAGATCAAACTTTATTATTATATCAGTTGTATATATTGATCACAATCAATAGCCAAGTATAGCAAGGCATATATTTTCATTCAAGAAACCAGAAGCCCAATCATCAGACGAAGATGTCAATAACTTACTTTGATTTTGACCCAACTCGTAAGAAAAGGGAGCAAATAGGAGAGATCCTCTTTCACAAAGACACAAGTTTGACAGTTGAGTGTAAAAATTCAGAATAAATATTCAGTCAAAATTCGACACATAAGGTGGACAAAATTCTACAACAACAAAGGATGCAAAGAAAGAAATGTTATACCATACTCTTCTAATATCCACATATATGCACGTAAACAATGTAATTAGGACCTTAATCTCCTAATCAAGGACATCATTTCAGGGATATCCATGTCCTAAATAAGTTTGCTTCACGCTTGATTAGCCAGTTTAATTATATATATATATATATATATATATTTGGGAGTTTCCCTACTTAGTCTCTATATATTGAGTTAGCAGCTTCTAAGTTTAGCGAGGACTAATGAACATTGGACTAATAGTTTCAACCGGTTCACATAGAAGTCGAACCTTAAACATCCCATTTACTAAATTATGTGAGAGCAAGCATAATGTCAATATATTATTATGTTGGTAAATCCTTTTCATCCCATGTTCATAAAACTGTGGTCTCAGTTTAGTATATAATGTATATTTTAAACTAGGTCTTATTATTTTATTAGTACTAGAGTTATAACCTTATGGGTTAAATAAGATTGTTCTATTACGCTTGGTGATTTAATTTAGCTTATTATATTAATGCATTGACGATAATGTAGGAGTCCAGAGTTTTTCTCTACATTTTCCTTATTTATTGGCTATTCTTTTAATAATTGTTCCCATGTCAAGTAAACATGTGTTGCTGCAATTCAGGGCATCAAATGAGGTGTCAAAAATTAATTGAAACAAAAAAAAAAAAAAAAAAGATAACGAGGCAACAGATCTGAATGGGAATATACCTTTTCTATAACATGATGAATCCTAGCTTTATGGCTGGTACGAGCTCGTTTGAATGACCGGTTACACGAGCCCCATTTTCATTACAGGCACAATTTTCCACTTGTTTTTGCCTCAAGTTTAATAAATAGTGTCATGATAATTTAGTTAATAGCGTTTTAATTTTATGTCATCAATAGGGGAGTCACGTGAAGGCTTTTGTAACGTGAACATGACTAAATAAAAGTATTTAGTGCCATGAAAAGCAATAAAACTGTAGTCATCAGTCTAATATATAATGTATTTTTTAAACTGAATTTTATTATTTTGTTAATAGTAGAGTTATCACCTCATAAGTTAAATAGGATTGATCAACATTATTAGGGTGTTTGAAAAAATAATTTAAATCAATAATTTAAACTGTAAACAGTGTAAAGGTATTATTGTTATAGTAAATATACAATACAAGCTCCTATATGTTATAATTTTACAAACCTAAACCGATGGTTTAAACTACTCATTGAAGGGAATGGGAATGGTATAGAGAGGGGCATTTGTCTGGACCAATCAAATTAATCACAAACTAATACAAAAAGCAATAAGCACCATTCATGAAGTCAATAAAGAGGTTGGGAGTCGGTGAGTTGAGAGCCTCTTATCACCATCCTACCATCTAGATGTTAATTACACCCTAGGGCAAATAATACATAATACATAAATAGGTAGGACTTTGACGAAGATAGTCTTCCAATACGTCATCTTTGACTTTGAGATCTTCAAAAGAAGGCTTATGCACCTGCTTTAGGCTACTATACATTAAACTCAAATGCCGAACAACAAAGATTATATATATGAAGGATCAATAGTTATATTTAGCAGTAAGTTTTGTGTATTATTGAAATTGACCAATAACTCTGTTTTTACCTTACGTAGCCCCCTCCACCAAAAAAAAAATAAAAATCATTGGGTGTTCGAGAAGTTTAATTGCAAAATAAAATTTTTAAATTAAAAACTGTAACATATGAGAGATTTTACATTGTATTTTTTTTGTCATTTTAAATATAAAAGTTTTACACTGTAATAACTAAAAATTTTGTTAAGAATTAATTTTATCAAAACACCTTTTTATTCTAAAGTTTGAATTACAAGATCTCATGGAACCTGCAAACAAGTAGAAGTGGATCACTTAAACTGACCCTTTCTTCGACCCGAGTTCTGACCATTGATTTGTTTTTGTTGAGAATTATTAATTTGATATTAAAGAAAAAAATAAAATAAAAATAAAGGGGATGCTTTGAAATTTGCAGTAAAATTGTCAAATGAAGTACGGCTTAGATGATTTAAAAAAAGTGAAGAATTGGGAACCATGGGCAACCTATATTGAAAAAAACTACCAATAAGTTGGTCTAGCAGGAAGAATACTTTTTCTTCTTCTTTTTTTAGATTCATTGATAATTCTATACTCTACAGCCATAATAGACCTACTCAATTAATGTGTTGTGCAACATTAGATGTGTGATAACGAGATTAAAAACTGAGTTAATTGTTTGAGTAGAATTAAATCATGACTTTTCCGTTCTATTATTAGGCCTCGGAATTTCTAAAGTGTCAAAAGAGAGGCAGGGGCAGGTAACACTAATGATCTAAAAATTGAAATTATCTAGTGATGGAAACTTGAGTTGAATTTTTAGATATGTATCGCGTTAATTTCTAAAGCAAGCTATTCTTTTGGAATGCTTATGATCTTATTCTCTGCATGATAGAGTTTAAATATAAAAAAAGTCTCTATTTTGAATGTTTTCGAAACTTTACCCCCAAATTCTAAATCTATATATTGTATTTTTTTTCTGTTTCACGCTCTAGTCCCGTATGGGATTGGAACACCCGTGTGAATGGGTATTAAGTAATGAAGCAAAAGATGGACTTGATTTTGACACTTGGAAAAGCAAAATACTGTGGTTGCTACACGTGGAAAGCTGAAGACGTTGTACAGTTGTAGAGATAATATAATAACCTGTTTAGGGGCTGAAATGTAAATTCAATAGTCAATGTAACTGACACGTGAACCACAATACAGGGAGAATCGGTAGGAAAACGACATTGCAACGTATTTGTAGTGTGTTTGCGAAGATAGTTAGAATTATTAATTGGAACTATTTTTATTATAGTATATAAGAGTTTTATATTGTAGCGATTTTTTTATTATTATTATAACAGTAAAAGCTATACATTATTTATAATTAAAAAAATACATCGGATCATTTTTATCAAACACCTTGTTAGTATAGTCGTAATATATGGAATAACCATATGCAATATCAGGAGTTGGAGGATGTAACTAGATTGTCTGCATGCTTGTTTTAATAGGTTGACGCATATTGACTGTAACACAATTTGCAGAATGTGTTAACATTTTGGAAAACAAATGTAATCTTAATGAATAGCTACATGTACGATCGTCGGAATGAGTAATGTAATTATGAAGTGCATGGTGTTAAAATCGGTTCACATATCTCCAATATACTAGTACGTAAAAATTTACGACTCCATGTGAAAATTTAGACTTAAGTAAGTGGTAGGTACAATACCAAATAGAAAAAGAAAGAAAAATTTGTAAATAACACAAAAGGATATCACTATAGCATTGGAAGGTTCTTGATGAGCATCAGCCTCTCTCACAGCCATTGTAGCACTTTTAAGAGAAAAAAACTGTCTTGTTCTTTACTCCTATTTATGTGCACTACAGGGACGTTGTCATAGCAAAAGCAACACGTCAACTTTGATGATCCATATGCGAAAATATATTTAGAAGAATTGATCATCCATATGTTTGAGTTAAAATTAGAACTTGTATTTCTCTTAAGTAGACAGAATCATTTTTTGCTAATTTTCTATTCCTAAAGATCAATATGATCATATTCCACACATTATTGCAGAGATATCACCGGAACTACAGGGAGAGGATTTGAAAATTGTATGGTATCAAAAAAAGAGCCAATGTGAATTGATCTATCCATTCAACTGACGAGGGAAAAAAGGCATCTCAATCTCGAGGGAAAAAAAAAAAAAAAAACCCTACAGCTTATATCACAACTGCAAGTGGACACCAATTGGAGAAACATTCTAAGACCACATATATCCAAGCAAAATACCACAAACAAAAACAATTTTTAGGACATTTGGCACGATAGTTAGAACCATTAGTCAAAACTGTAAACACTGTAACATATGACAGCTTTATACTATAATAATTTTTTACTTTTTACTGTAAGTACTAAAATATATAAAAGCTTTATATTGCAGCAACTTTTTTTTTTTTACTATAAACATTATAACATGTAAGAACTTTAAACTATATAAAATGTTTTTTTATTGTAACATGCAAGTGTTTTGTCCTGTTTCTTCATTCACATTATAAGATAAATTTCACACATGCATGATGTCTGACACTCAAATTATTAGTACGTTTCAACCGAAAAAAAAATTCAATGTTAATCCAAACCAATATTTTAGTCTACTACTGCGGTCAACAAAAACTAAATCTTCACTACCCGTACGGGCTTTCACGTTGCTTATCGTTTGGTTTTAATGCATCCTTGGAAGATACGGCTGCAACCGCCCTCCACTGCTGCCAATTAACTGCCTTTGTGCTCCAAATCAGGAAGACTTGGCCCAAAAGAGAGGAAAATTTTTGTACGATTGGAATTTTCAGCGATTCGAGCCATGTAATTTCATCCACCATGCCCACAATCGATTATGCATGCAAAGCCCTTGCACAGAGCCTTCGAAAGAACCAGAAGAAAAAAGACCCTCCCTTCTCAAATCAGTTTATAAAAATATCATTAAAAATCACTTCTAGGATATGATATGCCTTTTTATGTATTGCTATACTAAACAATAATGGAATTTTTTGAATACATTATGCTGGGATGAGAGAAAGAGCGTGAACAACAAAATGAAAATTTCTGTCACGTTTTTTTTTTTTTAATAAAATAAAAGACAACCTTTCAAAATAACTTCTAAGAAAAACGTATACCCATTCAAAAAAGATATAACTTTTCTAATAAAATTAGAATCTAAATTACGTTGTTTTTGAATAACCACTTTTTAGAATATTAAACTGAATCCCAATGAAATTAATTTAAATCCAAATTCAATTAATTTAAAAAAAATTTTAGACGAAAATTCGATATGCGTCATGTGTCACATGACTACAAGCCAAGTGCGCCTTTACACTAAGGTCTACCCACGCCACGCAAGCATGTGCAAGCTTAAAATGTGTTTAAAAGGCATATGTCATCTACCTCTTCAAAAGATTAGCATCTTATAAAGTGCTTTCTCACTACATTACCTTGCAATGTGGTTGCATGTAAGTATACATGATTACAAATAATAGAGTGGGAGTAAAGTAATGTTCTTCTTATGGACTAATTTACTATAGACAATTTGACTTAATGGCAATTTTAATTAAAAACAAGAAATTAAAATAAATTAAAATTAAATTGTGGAAAGTAAAATCGACGGTGGAAGTGAACTAAATTAAATGATGATGGAACAAATCTATAGGATCTATTTCACCAAGTTTCCTTTGCGAATGGTAATTCCCTAGACTAATGACAAGTTAATTTCCCTAGAACTCTCATGTATCTCAATTTTTCTTCTCTTAAATACTCAATTGAAATTTATCCAAAATAATTAGTTCCAATATCCATATTCAAAACCAATTACTAAGGGTTCATTAAGCTCATTCTATAATTAGCTACAAAGAAAATCATAAGTCTCCTAACTCTACAATTTTCTAGGTTGTATTTCCTAAACCCACAATTAGAACCCTCCTTTCTTAGGTACTAATTCTAACTGCAAAATTAACTAATTGGTGGCCAATCAATTAGAGGTATTTAACTTAAAGAAACATAAATAATTTATAAACAGAAATAACTTGCATTAATCAAAGGCAATAAACCAAACACAATATCAACTTAGGTCTATAGCCCTCCAGAGTAAGAGATTTAGTTACACATAGTCTCAAACAAAACTAAATCCATAACAATTTACAAGAAATTCAAAGAAAAGAGAGTAAAGAAAGAAACTAATGTGAAGCTCCAAGATGGTCTTCAAGCTCTCTTCTCTTCCTCCTTTGAAAATCCAACAAAAATGACTGCTCCTCTTCTTCAAATTAGGTACCATTCCTTTGTACAAAACCCTAGATGGGCATTTATATGCCTCCAAAACTTGGAGAAAAAATTCATCTCAAAATAGCTTCAAAATCAGCACACAAATTGGTTCAAAAGTGGATGCACGGGGGCAAAAAAAAAAAAGAGCGCGTGGCTGCGTGCTACGCAAACTCTTGATGCTGGAGCAAAAGTGGGATTGCAGCCGCGAGAACCAAATGGCACGGCCACGCTCTTCTGGATGTGCCTTCAGCTAGTGTTGGACTCACGTGGCCGCACGTGCTCTCTGTGCTAGCTTGCTGGGGCAAAGTTCTTTGCAGTGCTAGGGTGTGAAATTGAGTTGATTCAAATACTCCTTGACCTTCCAAAACAATTAAAATAAAATAAACTAAAAAATTAAAAAAACTAAAAAAAAAACTAAACAAATAAAAATAGAATAAATTAAAATTAAACTAAAATATAACTTAAAAACACGATTAACAACAAAATACATAAGTTAAGATTACTAATAAATTCATTCTATCAGTTGTCTATAGCATTTCTTTCTATTAAAACTTGAACAATTCCAACAGAATCTCCACAAGTAGAATCAGTTTAAAAAACAAAAAGAATATAGCAAGTATATCCTAGGTTTAGCAAACGTTTTGATGAGATATTCATATTGATCAATAGCTTAAATTTAATAAAGGATCGCAAAGTCTATTAGATGGATTATGGGTGTTGAACTTGGGATAAAAACGCTCTCATATGGTCCATGCAAGCTCCTTTTTTTTTTTTGGCTCTGAACCATGCAAGCTCGTTTAAGAAAGGAACTAAAATTTCAAATAATTACGTGTCACGTCACATGCATGAATGCAGTTTTTTTTTTTTTTTTTAAATAAATTGAACATTTTCATCTAGTTAGGGACACTCTTGTCGAAGAATTTGAGTGCTTAAAGAAAGTAGCGTTAAGAATTTTTGGAAAACCAGAGAATGTTTAAGACGTGTATGTACACTTTTTTTAAAAAGTTTTATTTACCCTCACTTCTTAAAATTTACTAAGTTTTATAACAAATAACTTCCAAGATATAACAAACATTTGAATACAATATCTAGTTATAGTATTGTGTTTCAGAACATCAAAGAAACTATAAATTTTCTAGAGATTTGATAAATACATGGGTGCTATTTCATAAATAGACACAACCGATGCAATCTATGCAACCTTTTAGATAAAAGTATCATTTCATGTAAAGATATCTAATCAAGTATCAATGCAACTATTACAATAGATATGTTCGTTGCTTATAATTATTCAGGTCTGTGTGAAAGTATATAACCAATAAATACACTATTTCACAATGACTCCAAAGACATATAATTTTAATACATATCAGCTTAAACAAGTGCCACGGCGTTACCTCCACCGCACCAAATTTGGTATTGAAATTAGCAAGCACAGGTCTAGCGCATAGGCGCTCTGTTTTCTATTCAAAAAATGCTGATTGTATTTCTTAGTGCCGCGGCTTCAATTTTGAGCGCCGCGGCTCTACTTGTTGATGCTAAACACACTTTAAAATTGTATTTTCTCAATCTTTGATGTGTCTAATGATCTTATAACATAAAAGAGACATAGATTTACAATCTCTCTAATAACTCTACAATAATTTATTAGTTTCAGAGATAATTTGTAAAAACCAAATTTAGGGAGACAATTACCAATCCAAAGGAAAAAGAAAAAAAAAAAGAAAAAACACAGAAGTGCCTTTTGTTTTTGTTTTCAAAGCTGGGATCAAAATTCTAAAAACCTTAAACCTATATATGTTGTCCTTTAATTAAAACCTAGACAAGTGAACATTCCACATTATTTAATGAAATTTTAATCAAGAAACTTCTGGGAAAAGATTCGAACTTTTCTTTTTTTGGTTGAAAAGATTCGAATTTTCAACTTACGGGATAAATTATGGTTTCTTTAGTCAAGGTTTCTTGCAATATTCACGTCGTATTTCATTTTTAGGTCTTAATGAATGTGTTACTTAATTATTGTATTCCGTTGCATGTTCAATGATCATAATTAATCATTCTCGTTGGCATTTTGAGGCTTTCTTAAAAAAATAATAATAATCTAATTTGGTTCTCTGATTCAATAAAAGACAATGAGCTTAAACAATATTCTTTTTAATTGTGGAAAAATATTTTTCAAGGTTGTAATTTTAACAAGTTCTAATTATTAATGGCTAATGCGACAGTCCTCATAAAGATTGTTTGAGGTCCAAACATGAACAAATCAGAAAAATTAGTAATAGTGGTGTGAGAAGACGGAGGTGTGATTAAACTAATAAGATGAGGGGCGAAATTGATTTTAGAAAGGACAAAATATAATTTTAAGAGACAGAATGTAATTTTAAAGCGACGGAATAAAATATTTGTAGTATTTTATATCCAAAATTATAAGAAAAGAAAAAATTTTTGAAGACAGCCTCTGTCTCTTATCCCTATCCCTATGTGGCTCTATCCTAGCTCAGATATAGTATCTATATTCCATTACGTGCAGATGATTTTGAATATCTTTGAGGGATGATAAATCTACTTAGCTATTGTATTATTAAATGCCTTTTAAAATAAGGAAGTACAACCATAAGTAGTGGTGTCTTCAAATTCAAAACGACATATACAGTGGGATTGGGAAAAGCTGAGTCATCAAGCTCATCTTTAATCCGTTAACATCGTGATCAATTAAAAGGAAAGAAGCTAAGAACGACGTAAGAGCATTTAATATGTACAAATCTGACCACACCACTTATTTAAAAATAGTCGATGAAAATCTTCGGATATTTCTTGACGATTCGTCTAAAATTATTGATACGCATTGCTAATCAGTTGGAGAATTTGACCATGTAATACGTTTGATATCGATCAATGATTTAGTCAACTTGGGTTTGAGAAAAGTTTTACAATTTTCTTTCCTCGTCAATATAGAAAAATGAAGGAAATGATCCCTTAATTAATTGATAATTTTATGATTAGTTTTGCCATGGGGAGATTTAATCTGTTAATCAAGTTTAGTATACATATTTTGACTTTGATGGATGTCATCTTACAAGAGCAATAAAATTCATAAATGAGTAAATATCAATCTCTATTTTTATATATGCTTGTTGGTTCTAATTTTTGCTTAACGTCATCCCGTTTTAATTGAACTTATTAAAATATTAAAAGCTTTTTATAACAAAATTCGACCAAAAATTGGTACAGAGGACAAAGTTTGACGTTTTGCACATTATAGGAAATACATTTTAAGTTTTTCTTAAGTTTTTCTAAGAATACAAGGTAAAACTAAAATTTAATTTAAAGGGAGGGTATCCAAGATTTTCCTTGTTGAAATTCTATAACTAGGTAAAAAATCGAGGCACCTAGTTGTCACTAATGTAGTGTTTGGCAATATAAGCTAGAACCAAAATTTTTAGTTGTTATAATATAAAGCTCTCATGTGCTGCAGTGAATAAAAAATAAGTTATAGTATAAAACCATCACATACTATAGTAATTTTAACAAAAATTAGTTTAACCAATGCTCCTAAACACCTTATAAAATTAGACTCGATAAACAAAAACTTCCTATGATAGAGTTTTCCTATCATGAATGAGTATTTTTAAAGGTTAGAGTCGGCCTACCAAAATAAAAACGTACCAAAAAACTGTCATTTTTTAGCACTAGATCTAATTTTTACTTATATATAAGACGCTAAGCACCATTTTTTCTTTCCCCAAGTTTCATCAGGGCTTCATCCCCTGGTTTCTTTTTTTAAAATTTATTTATTTGCTTTTTCTTTTAATAACAATCCTATTTTTTTCTTTTTTCCTTTTTTTTTCTAATCTTATTTTTTGAAATCTATCTTTAAAAACATCATATAATTTATTCCTTGTGTTGTAATTTCTTTTAAATATATTTTTGCTCAAATATTTTATTGAACATGATTGTGTAACCACTTAATCGTTACTCTAAGTTTTGTCCTACTCTTTTTTTTGTCAACATGTTTTTTTTTTCTGATTTTTTGTTCTTCATTGTTATGACCTTTCTTTTTTTTTTTTTTTTTTTTTTTTTTTTTTTGCTTCTTTCTTGTCGTTTTGTCCCTATCAAAATAACTTCATTCAAAATGTTTCCCTGATTATTTTACACTTTCATTTTCTGTATGCTTCTTTTAAATATTTTTCTTTCTCTTACTAACTCCTATTTAAATTTGTTGTTGGTTTTTCTATTTGGCCCACTACAATACATTTTCTTTTTAAATGTATCTTCCTTTAAAAGTTTTTTTCAAGCCATTCTTTCAACTATTTTTTTAACCTAATAAATGTATTTGAGGCAATTGAAATCCATTTTTCCCTTATTTTATTTATATTAACATAATTTCTTTCATATATGTGTGTGTTTAATTTTTTTGTTCTTTTTTTCATTTGTCAATAATGTTTTATAGTGTCATCCTTATAGTGTTATCCCCTTTTTAATGTGTTTCTTTATAGTTTTTTTTTTCCTTACATGCTCCTATTGAAATATATTTTAGATGTGTCCTTTTTTAATTTCATTTATTCTTTTTCATGTGTACTCTTTATTATTTTAAAAGCATTAAAAAATAACTATACGATAATCAAAACTTAATAACTTATATATTTTCTCATTTTTTTTCCATCATTTTCTTATTTTTTGTCATTTTTTTGTTTTTCCTATTTTCTCATTTTTATTTCTATTGTTTTATTTTCTTAGTTCTTCTCACTTTTATGTTTTTATGTTTGCTTTTCCCTTAATATCTTATATATTTTCAGACTTACTTCATTAATTTATTTAAAATGTGTATTATCAAAATGCTTTTAAATTTTTTATTTATTGCATATTATTTCACATTCTTGAAAATATTATTTTATTAAGCGTGAATTCTAAATTTCGTTCACATTCCTTCCTATTTAAGTTTTTTTTTTTTGGTTTTATGATTTTTCCCTACTTATATATGTCTTTTTTTTCTCCAGTGATACTTCCAATTACTATTTGTCTTGTAAATGTTATTCTTTCTAATTTATTTATAAATACTGTCTTCCACGTATACCCCTACTAAAATATTTTTTTAGTGGTCTTCTCTACTATCATCATCTCGTAGTGCCTTCAAAATAATTTTCCCTATTAGTTTGCTGACTATATTCTTTTTAAATAAAACAATTCCTTTATTTATATACACAGACTAACATCTTTTTTCTTACACAAATATTCAACTAAAGAGCATGTTTAGATTGAAACATGCATTTTAATCAATATATATATATATTTAAAAATTTTATTAAAATAATTTTCTCGAATATATGATTTTCTAAACATTTTTAGTCAATTTTTTCCTCACCACGGGCCTCATAAGTATTCCTTAATTACTCCCTTAAATAGTTTCTTTTTAGATTTGATCATGTCTAAATTGTTTTGTCTTACAACCATCTCAAATACTTTTTTAATATGTAGTCCATAAATAATTTACTGGTTAATTTTACTTATTAGTTTTTTTCCCTATCGACCAAACTTTTTTTCATTAAACTTAACTATTTTGAGTATAATAAATGAGTAAAACTAAATTTTAAATATTTCTACTTGAAAATACAACAAAAAAAAAAATGCATGCACGAAGCGTGTGTCCGTGCCTGGTATTTTAAAAAAGTCTTATTATTATTATTGTTGTTGTTGTTGTTATTTACTTTTTTATATCCTTTTTAGATTAATTTAAACACTATATTTCAGTTTTTAATCAATTGAATGTATACATTCAATTAGATTTAACCTATAAATTTATACTTTTTTCTACTCAACGTTCCATTTGACCTAAAAATTGTTCACATACCCTCAAATAAAAAAAATAACAAAACCTAAAAAAAACTTTAAATTAAGGATTTTACCTAAAATGTCTAGAATACCCTAACAAATACATACAAAAAAGAGCATATAAAAAAGATACTTATTTTCTTTTCAAGGGAATTGCACCAAATAATACTGTTCTAATTCTTATTATAAATAAATACCACACTTTTAAAAATATTAAAATTGATTGCATTTTTTAATTTTGTGATTGTTTTAAACATTAAAATTCTCAAATTTACTCCAATCTTCTTCATCTCCTTCAAAAAAACCTAGATCTACTTTCTCTCTTTTCTCTCCTCCTCTTTTCTCTTCAACCCACCCCGGCAGCATTCTCACAACCATGTGCGACTCTGGCAACCTCTCCTGCCGTGATTCTGTCGACCTCGAGCAACTGTAACGACGAATCCATTGCTTCCTTCTACGACAGCTGCTCCCTCTATAACGATAGAGTCTCCCTCTATGAGACCTCGCATGACTCTAGTGCTCCTCCTCGCGTGACTCCAATGGCTTCTCTCGGTAGAGCTTTTACAATATTCGCTCAATTTCGACCACACACTCTGATAGCTTCTCCAACGCTAGTCCTGTGATCTTCGCGGCCTCGCAACTTTGGCACTCCTCCTCCCACGATGGCTCTGGCGATCTTGAAATAGAGGAAAGGATGAGAGAGTAATAGGGAAGGAAACAGAGAGAGAAGGTAAGAGAGAGAAAAGAAGGAAGAAAGAAAAAGAAAAAATAAAATAAAATGTTAATAATTAATTATTAATAATTAAGTTTGGTCTATTTCCCTCCTTCTTCCTTCTTTTCATCTACTACTATAAAATTCTAATGGCCAATTTGAAATGGCTTGTGCTTTTGCTTTTGAGCAGCAGAAGAAGAAGAGAAACATAAACTAGAGCTTTTTAGGTAGTGTTTTGATAGTATATGAAGAACTTTTAAACCTATTTAGTTAAATAAATCAAAAGCTTTTGTTGTTATAAAGAGTAATGTAAATTATGTAATACAAGGATATAGATGAAGTTTCTAAATTGTTATTCACAAATCTAAAGCTAAAAAGGTAAACAAAAAAGGTTTTTATAAACATCAAAGAAATAGATCGTTTTAAAAGTGTATATAAAAGCCAAAAATTTAAACAACTTGTTTATCCAAACATGGCCAAAAATAATTTTCTGGTCGAATTAGCAGAAAACAGCTTATTTTAAGCTATTTGAAACGGGGTTAAAAATTAAATTTATTCTAAACGCAAAGAGCATCTTAGGATACTTGACACCTGTCCTCCTCGGGCAATTCTCTTAAAATCACAGCCTTGCCATATGCATCTAAATTTCTTTGGTAGGACCCTTTGGCATTATTATCGAGAAAGGTCAGTTTGGAGTGAGAGCGGGTTTAGCCAATTCTGGAGCAAGACAGACCCCAGCAGGCTGCTAGCTCCATGATAAACGTCATCGATCATGTTCTGTAACTGCACTAGATGAAGGTCTAGAGATGGTACTGCATGCAATTGCAATTAATTAAACGGGGAATCTGAATACATGGTTGTTTGATTTGGATAGTGTTTTGTTTCTCTCTTGTCTGCAGCATTTGACATTTTGCTGCTTGTAAATAGCATATTGATAAAAACCAAAGTCCTATTATGGCCTTATTATGTTGCAGAAGTTTGATCTCGATTCTCGAATAAGAGTAGCTAAAGAAAGAAAGAAAGAAAGAAAGAAAGTACTCGATGGGAAAGTGGAGGTTGTTTCGGGCAGAAATATTTTATACCATGCTAACTATTTTCAGATTTAAATATGCGACCTCGTCTGTAACCCTATTCCATGCCACCCTTACCCATGCGAGCTAGCACCCATGCTTACTATTATCGAGAGTTTTTTTTTTTTTTAACCGGTTGAGTTTTCTGTTTTAATTATTATTTTTAATTCCAATGTTAGAATCTTGTAGTTATTTTTTTCTTTAAAAGATGGTTGGCTTATAACACTAACATTCTTTGCGTTTTGTCAAAATAACAGACAATCTTTTCGTAGAAGCTAATTATGCTAACACCTTTAATTTTGCAAAAAATTATAGAGACGTCTATTTTGTTAGTTGACCAAATTTTGACATTTAGTTTTTTTTTTTAATTTTCAAAATTTCCCCTTGTAAACGATATTAGCTTACTGTGTTGTTGGAAGTAAGGTATTTACCCTTATTTTGTGTAAAAATAAGTGAAATTAATTTTTACATACTTTTAACTATAATTTAAAAAGAATTTTTTTTCCTTGATCTTTTTACTTCAAATTTTCAAGAAAACAAAATGTGTTTTTCTTTATAAATCAATAATTTTAAATATTTTAACACTAATTAGTTCTCATTAAATTAGACCGTTATTGTCTTCATACTATTTTTTATAAAAGATTGAAAACATAAAGTTATAGACTCAAAATAAAAGCAGTTATAAATCTCGTAAATTAAAAAAGCTTCAAAAATGTTGAAATCAAAATTTTTTTTAAAAAAATTGAAAATCCATCTCTTTGGGGGCAAGGAAAGGGGAACCTACGCGGAGGGGGAGGGCGCATGTTGGATAGGGCACATTAGGGACAGGGTTAGGGCAGGGGTGGGGTTTTGTGGGCTAGGTTAGGGGCCTGATGGGAGTGTGATGGCGTTAGCCGGGTGGGCAACTTGGAGGGGTGGAGCTGGCTTGCGCTGCCAATAAGGGTGGGGAGTGACGAAGGTGATTGGCTGATAGTAGTGCGGGTTGAGGGCAACGTGGTGAAGGGGTCAACAGGCAAACGTTGAAGTGTTGGTGGATTGATATACTTTTTAGTTTTTTTTTCTTGATTGAGAATTTTTTTTATAAAGATTAAAAAATTAATACCCATCCTTTGGAGCTTTTGAATTAGTCATTTTATATTCACATTTAGCAAGGTTAAATGCAGGATATTTACTTAATTTAATTGGCCAAGAAATGTTTTTGTTATGTTGACAAAACACAAAAAATGCTAGTCTAATAAGGCCAAATAGTTTGGTCATTTTGCAAATAAAAAAAATTAAGTATTGACCAAAAAGGTACACATTTTCTTATCAAATAAAATGATAGTTACTTTTTGGAACAATAAAAACCATAGGGTTTACCCTATAACAAAAAAAAAAAAAAAAAGGAAGGGCATACTCTTTCTATAACACTGAAATACAAGGTTAGAAAAAAAAAAGGTAAATATCTCTATTGTTTTGTTTGGCAAGCTCAGTCTTAACTATAATTTTAGTTATAAATAGTGTAAAATTCTCACATGTAATAATAAAAAAAGTTACTACAATATAATTTTTTACATGCTACAGTAAAACAGTTCTAATCAATAATTTTAACTATTCTGTCAAACACCATATCTTTCTATATGTGTTATTTCATCATTACGTTGATTTTTTGGATTTTGAGCAGGGTTTGAAATTAATAGAAGGACCTTGGCAATCATTAATAAGCAGTGCTAGATATAATGTTGAGAGGCGTGCTTATTACTTATCATTACTTATTGCTAATGGGTGATCCTATTTTTAAGTCTCTCTAAACAGGAAAATGAAAGTACCACTGAATCCTTAAACTTAATCATGCACAATGAACCCTTTTAAAAAAAAAAAAAACCATGCACAAAAAATTTCAACCAATGGCTATTGCTCATGCAAAATGATGTTGCCCAAGGTGGCAAGCATGTGATCACCACGTTCTTGGAAAAAGATACTTTTTTGTCCCCCAACTTTTCAGTTATTTATAATCATGAAAATTTTGAAGTGGACTGCCATAATAATAAATATGAAATAATTTCGAACCACCCTCCTACTTTAATGTTGTATAAGATATGTGGGGTTTGAATTTAAGTCAAAGTTTGAAACTTATTGAGTTCTAGCATCAGAATTTGGGCAGAATGTGCGTCTTTTTTTCCAACCACGTGCCTTTAATACCCTCAGCGTGTAGAAAAGCAGTGCAGAAACAAGGAACAGTTCAACACTGATTTAAAAACTTCAAAACCTCATTAAGTTATTTTGTCCTTCCAGAAGTATCTATAACCAAAAATTATTAAGGTATTTGATAATTTGAGTTTCAACCACAAGTTTTAGTTATTATAGTATATCTTAGAAATTTAGGAGAAAAATAAAATTGTATTTCTTATTATTCAAACTTACACTGAGTATATATATATATATATATATATATAAATACAAAGTCTATAACCGAAAAAAAGGAAAAAACTAATGATTCCTAGAATCAAGGAACCTATCCCATAATCTTTGAGACATCTAGAATCAAAGAACCTATCCCATAATCTTTGGGATATCAAAAAAACAGACTCTCCTAAAATCTATACTTTCCTAAAAACGTAAAAATCCAACTGTTATACATTTTGACACTTCCTTCAAGCTGGGAATAGATGTCTTCCATTCTCAACTTGGAAATACTATTGTGAAAATTTGAACTGTGTAATCCCTTCATTAAGACATCTGCTAGCTGGTTTCCAGATGGTACATATGACATGCATATAATTCTTTCCTCCAATTTCTCTTTGATGAAATGCCTGTCAATTTTAATGTGTTTAGTCCTATCATGTTGAATAGGATTATGAGCTATATTAATAGCTCACTTGTTGTCACAATAAAGCCTCATAGGGCCTTACATCTTGATTCTCAAGTCATCTAGGATAATTTTCAACCACAACAACTCACACACACCTTGAGCAAGTGTTCGAAATTCTGATTCAGCTGATGATCTTGCTACAACATTCTGTTTCTTGCTCCTTCAAGTTACCAAATTGCCTCCTAGAAAAGTACAATAACCTGTAGTTGATCTTCGGTCTACCATTGATCCTGCATAGTCTGCATCAGTGTAGGCTTCTAGGGAGAGATGGCCATTCCTCTTAAACAAGATCCCTTTCCTTGGACTTCCTTTCAAGTAGTGTAGAACCCTATAAGTAGCTTGAAGATGTGACTCCCTTGGATCATGCATAAATTGACTGATGACACTTACGGAGTAGGCTATATCTGGCCAAGTGTGAGCTAAATAGATAAGTCTCCTTACAAGTCTCTGGTACATCTGCTTGTCAACCTTAGGTTCTTCCTTTGCATCACCAAGCTTCTGATTAGTATCCATAGGAGTAGCAATTGGTTTACACCCAATCTTACCTGTCTCCTTCAATAAGTCAACCACATACTTCGGGTGTGATATAAGAATCCCTTGTTTAGAATATGCCACTTCAATTCCAAGGAAATATTTCAGCTTCCCGAGTTCGTTTATCTCGAATTCCCTGATCAGCTGCTGCTTCAATTCTTCCTTTTCTTTCTCATCATTTCCAGTTATAATGATGTCATCCACATACACTAGAAGAGCAGTAACTCCCCTTGTTGCCGAGTGTTTCATGAACAAGGTGTGGTCACCTTGACTCTGGCTATATCCTGACTTTTTCATAGCCTTTGAGAATCTGTCAAACCACGCCTTAGGAGATTGTTTCAGCCCATATAGGGCCTTTTTAAGCCTGCAAACTTTGTTACCCAAGTTGTCTCCGAAGCCTGGGGGAATGTTCATGTATATTTCTTCATCCAAATCACCATGAAGGAATGCATTTTTCACGTCATATTGTAGAATCTGCCAGTCAAAATGAGCTGCCAATGCCAGTAAAATTCTCACAGTGTTCATTTTAGCTACTGGAGTGAAGGTCTCCTCATAATCTACTCCATAGGTCTGAGTGTACCTTTTAGCCACTAACCTCACTTTATACCTTTCAAGTGAACCATCGGCCTTGTATTTTACTGTGAAGATCCATTTGCAGTTAACTATATTCTTCCCTTTTGGTTTCGTAACAATCTCCCAAGTCCAGTTCTTTTCTAATGCTTCCATTTCTTCCCTCATAGCATTCCTCCATTCCTTCCTTGTCAATGCCTCAGAGACCGTATTAGGAATAGAAATGGTATGAAGACTCATAATGAAAATTTTGTGGGCTGATGAAAAGTGGTTCAGAGATACATAATGAGACAGTGGATATAAGGGTCTTTTGGTACATTCTCTTATGCCCTTCCTGATGGCTATAGGTTGATGGGAGTCATCTGTAGCAGGCTTGACTGGTTGTGAATGCAATTGTGATGGTTTGGATCTTATCATGGATTCATTCCCAGCTTTCGGATTAGATTCTTGAACTTGCTTCAGATATGGAATAGTGGCTGCTCGCCGAGAGTACACCTTTAAATGCCTTGGAAACTCATGAATAACACGAACTAACTCTGAAGGGGGCACGGTTTCAAGAAGAGTGGGAACAGAATTGGAAATTTCTAGAGCTGAAATAGGCTCTGGATTGCTTTTTGATGCAAACACAGGACTGGGATTTTCTTGGACAGACACGGGTGTAGGGATTGGACTGGGATTCTCTTGGACAGACACGGTTGGAGAAGAAGGAATTGATTCGGGAGCTGTTTTCCTGAGAGTAAGAGGCTCAAAAACTACTGACTCACTAGAACTATCTTCCATAAAAGATATCTCCCCCTGATGATAGGACTGGGAAAAATATGGCTTATTCTCATTGAATGTTACATCAGCTGAGATATAGGTCTTACGGGAGTGGGGATTGTAACATTTATAACCCTTTTGAGTGGATGAGTAGCCAATAAAAACACACTTAATGGCATGGGGATCTAACTTTCCTTTGTGGTGTTTATGAACATGAACGAATGCAGCACATCCAAATACCCTAGGAGTGAAGCCATTTGAGATTCTAAAGTTAGGGTAAAAGGATTGACGGATTTCCATGGGAGTTTTATTATATAACACTCGTGAGGGAAGTTTATTTATTAAATGTGTAGCTGTAAGTACTGCTTCTCCCTAGTAATTTTTTGGAACATGCCCTTGAAAGAGTAAAGCTCAGGTGACACTCAATAAATGGCCATTTTTCCTCTCGGTTACCCCATGTTGTTGAGGTGTATCGACACACTATGAGTCATGGATAATCCCTTGTTTTTGAAAGTAAGGTGTCAAGACTTGATTGAAATATTCGCTAGCATTGTCCGATCTGAATGTTTTAATTTTAACCCCAAATTGATTTTGAACCATAGAATGAAAAATAGGGATAATAGTACTAACATCAGATTTGTTTTTGAGTAAGAAGATCCATGTGACCATGTATAATCATCAATCAAGGAAACAAACCAACGAGCTCCAGAAATATTAGGAATAGTAGAAGGACCCCATATATCACTATGAATTAATTGAAAAGGATGAGAACATCTTTTATTACTGATAGGAAACTGTACACGTTTATGTTTTGCTAACTCACAAATGTCACAATGGAGACTTGAAGCATCAACATCCGTGAACAAATGGGGAAACATAAACTGTAAGACTTGAAACGATGGGTGGCCGAAACGTGAATGATAAAGCCATATGGCATCTTTATTTGGAGTACTAAAAAATGATGTGGACAAATTATTCATGTTTTTCCGAGGGCACTCAAGGTGGTAGAGACCGTTCCTTTCCTTAGCAAGTCCAATCCTCCTCTCCGATCCCTGGTCCTGAAAAACACAACAAGAGGGAGAAAAAATAGCACAACAATTAAGGTCGTGAGTGAGCTTCTGGACAGACACTAGATTTGCCGATAGTTTTGGTACATGAAGGACGTTTCTTAAAATTAGGGAGTGTGAGATGAGTATGTCTCCTATTCCTGCAACAGTTGCTAGGGAACCATTGGCGACAACAATCTTCCTATTACTAGGACATGAGGTATAAGTATGGAAAAGATGTGAAGAGTGGGTCATGTGGTCTATGGCACCAGAATCAACTATCCACATGCTATAATACTGGTCTGAGGCATTCAAACAGAGGGATAGCGAAGAATTACCTGAGATAGCTAATGAACCAGTTCCTGTGGGTTTCTCTAGTGATCCCAGCAGATTCCGTAAGCGTTCAATCTCCTCCGGGCTAAAGTTACGTTTGTCTGAGCCTTCATCAAGTTTAGTCTACTCAGTCACATGAGCTTGTGGTCTCTGCTGCCCATTGGTGGACCATTCTCGGCTAGGTGGCTTCCCATTAAGTTTCCAGCACTTCTCCTTTGTATGCCTCGGTTTTTTGCAATAGGTGCACCACAGGTTATCTTTATTTTCTCTCCACTGGTTGTCTCTTCCCATCTTCTTTGGCTGCTCTCCTTTATTTTTCTCCTGATAATTAGTCTTGGTGACTAATGCAGATGCTTCCACGGTTTGAGATTCAAGCATAACACTCTTTCGGCTTTCCTTAACTCTAACCATGGATATGGTCTCCTCCAAAGAGGGTGTTTCTTCCTCACCAAGAATTTGCACTTGAACCTGATCAAATTTAGGATTTAAACTGGCGAGAAAATCATACACCCGGTCCTTTTCAATGAAGGCTTTCAAAATAGCAGCATCATGAGTACACTTCATGTCAAACACGCGGTAGTGATCGAGTTCCTGCCATAGGTTTTGCAGGATATTTGCATATTCAGTGACAGATTTCTCCCCTTGTTTCGTTGCCCCAATCTTTATCTTGATCTCATATATTTGTGCTGCATCACGAGCCTTAGAGTAAGTACGTCGAATGAAATCCCAGATCTCCTTCGCTATAGCCAGGAACATGCATATGTCACTGACAGTAGGATCCATTGAATCCCAAAGCCAAGACATGATCATAGAGTCTTCTTCATCCCAAACTCTGAAGGTGGGATCTTTTTTTGCTGGTCCAGGTTCAATTAGGTGGCCAAGACGCCCTTTGCCTTTCAAGTAGGTCCTGATAAATTGGGACCACTTCAAGTAATTTTTTCCATTAAGTCTATATGATGCTCTAATGTTCTATAGGTCACCAGTCTTTTGGATTAAGTTAGACTCATCGGAAGGGGTGAGATTACTGGTGATGGTAGTTTCGGATGTGGCCATAACAAATACCGAAGATAAGAGAAGGAAAAATAATGAAGGTGAGGGAGCAATGAAGGCTACGGGTTGAAAGCAGCAATGAAGGCTGCAGGCAAAAATCAGGTCCCTAGGAAGGACTCTATAGCTCGGATACCATCTTAGAAATTTAGGAGAAAAATGAAATTGTATTATTTATTATTCAAACTTACACTGAGTATATATATACAAAGTCTATAACCGAAAAAAAGGAAAAAACTAATGATTCCTAGAATCAAGGCACCTATCCCATAATCTTTGGGATATCAAATAACAGACTCTCCTAAAATTTATACTTTCCTAAAAACATAAAAATCCAGCTGTTATACATTTGACAGCATTGAATCTGAGAACACTCTCAGAAGAAGAAAGAAAACAAAGAAAAGAAGCTGATGAACTTGAAAAGAAGGGGGAAAAATTTGAATGTCATTCAATTCAAAATTGACCAAAGGAAAGGTTACAGTTCAGCTTGTGTAGCTGAATAAGTTATAACTGTTTTGTGCAAGTTGGCATTCCAGCTCAACAAGTACTAACTATTTAACAAGTTGTTAACAAACTAAAACTAACTCTAACAAACTTATTTATTCTAAGACTCCCCCTCAAGATGGACTGTAGATGTCTTTAAGAGCCATCTTAGATAAGAGTGGAAACAACAATGAAGAAGGTAGAGCTTTGGTAAACATGTCAGCTGGCTGATGTTGAGTTCAAACGAGCATAAGCTTGATGATTCCAGCTGCAAGGTTGTCTTGATATGTTTGGTACGTTCATGAAAGGTAGGATTTGAGGCAATAATGCAGCAGCTTGGTTATCACAGAAGAGAAGAGCTGGGGAAGATGTATCAATACGGAAATCCTGTAGTAATTGTTTTAACCAAACTAGCTCACAGGTTGTGGCTGCTAAGGCACGATATTCTGCCTCAGTTGAAGATCAAGATATTGTGGATTCCTTCTTGGCTTTCCATGATATTAAGGAATCACCCAGAAATACACAGTAGTTAGTAACTGATTTTCTATTGTCTAGACAGGAACCCCAATCTGCATCCGAGATTGAAGTGAAGAAGATGAAGAACAAAATAATCCTTGACCAGGATGTGACTTGAAACATCTGAGAAGATGATTAGCTGCCTGCAAGTGAGGGACTCGAAGATGAGCTAGAAATTGACTGAGTTTGTGAACTATGTTCGTAATATCAGGTCGAGAGAGTGAGATACGAGAGACGACCAATTAATCTCCTATATTGTGAGGCATTGTCAAGAAGGTCACCATCATTTGCAGTAAATTTTAAATTGGGATCCATAGGTACAGATGCAGGCTTAGATGCAAGTAAGCCTAAGTCTTGAAGGAGCTGTAGGGTATAATGCCATTGTGAGGGGACAATTCCATTGCAATTTCTAGGCCTAGGAAATATTTGAGAGTCCCTAAGTCTTTGAGTTTGAATTGAGTGTGCAAAAACTTCTTGAGAGAGTCAACGATGGCCATGGAAGGCCCTATGATGATAATATCATCCACATACACTAGTAATGACACAAAAGAAGAGCCCGAGCCTTTTGTGAACAGAGAATAATCAGATTTAGACTGATTAAATCCAAATTGAATCAGTGAGCTAGAGAATTTAGAGTACCATTGTCTCAAAGCTTGTCTAATACTATAAATATTTTGCAGTTTGTAGACCAACTTAGTTCCTGGTGGAATAGACTCCCCATAACTGCCATACACTAGTGGAAGGTCCATGTATACTTCCTCAAATAGATCTCCATTTAGGAAAGCATTATTGATATCCAATTGAGCAAGATTCTAGGATTGACTTGCAGCCAAAGCCAACATTTTCACAGTGACGAGTTTAGCCACAGGGGAAAAAGTATCCATGAAATTTACACCTTCCTGTTGAGTAAATTCTTTAGCCACCAGCCAAGCTTTATACCTTTCAATGGAGCCATTAGATCAATGTTTAATCTAGTAGATCCACTTGCAACCAATGGTGTGTTTCCCATTTGGTAAGGGAATCACAAACCAAGTATGATTGGCTTCCATCGCATCTAATTCAGCTTGCATAGCTTCTCTCCAATCAGAAATTTAACAGCTTGGTGATAAAACTGTGGCTCAAATTGAGAGGACACAATTAGTGTGAAATGTTTATGTGATGGAGAGAGAATTATAGGTGATAAAGTTGGATAGAGGATAGGGCTCAGTAGAATTGTTATTGTCATGAAAGTTAGAATAAGTAAGGCACAGTGGTAATTTTGTAAGCATGAAGCAGGCTTAGTAATTCTAGAAGATCTTTCAAGTTCATTGTGATCTAGACTGTGTGGAGGTATAGGTTGAGTTTGATGAAGATGGGAATGTAGGGATTGAGATTGGGGTTTAGAAGTGGACGTTGTGGGAGAAAGTGAAATAGGATCATTTGTGGGTAGAGGTATTACCAACTCAGGAAAAGGATCCTCCAAAGTTTCAATAGATTGAACCAAGTGAAATGGGAAGTTTTCTTCATGAAAAACATCCCTAGATATTAAAACTTCTTTGGACTAAAGATCTAGCAATTTATACCCTTTTATGCCACTGGGATATCCCAGAAATACACACATTGCTTGAAGATGAAACTTTAGTCTATGAGCTGATAAAGTAGATGCAAAAGTTAAACAACCAAAGACTCTGAATTGTGAAAAATCTACAGGCTTCTTATATGGCATTTCATAAGGAGTCTTATTTTGCAGCAAAAGGCTTGGCGTGTGGTTGATCAAATATGTGGCAATCAAAATGCACTTAGTCCAATAATAAATTGGAATACTGGACTGAAAATATGAAGCACGTGCAACATTGAATAAATGTTAATGTTTCCTCTCAACAATTGAGTTCTGTTGAGGTGTTTTCGCACAAGAAAATTGATGTAACACACCCTTTTCATTAAAGATATTAGTAAAAGCTAATTCTCTAGCATTATCAGACCTGAAAATGTTTATCTTGCTGCCAAATTGTGTAGCAATCATATTGAAAAACTTGGGAATAACAACTACTACATCAGACTTCTGCTTAAGCTCGAAAGTCTTGAGTAAAACGAGAGTAATCATCAACTAGAGTCACAAAATATCTATGGCCTGAGTAAGCTGTAATATGATAAGGTCCCCATATATCACAGTGAATCAACTGGGGCCTCAAGAGTTCCAATCTTTTGGAAGAGAGATGTCCAAGCCTGCTATGCCAGATACGAGCTGATACAGAATTAACAAGAACATCTTATTCTTGGACCAAAGTGTTTGTGTCAAGTATGTACAGGTCAGCCAACTGTTTACCCTTGCCAATCATCCTCTTGCTGTGGAGTTCCTAAATCATAAAATGTCCACACAAAAAAAATGACTGTAAGCTGGGAATTAACAGTAAGAGCACTCACAGAAATCAAGTTAAACTTGAACTGTGGAACAAAGAGGACATCCTCGAGGATCAAATGCGAACCAATCTTAATGTTCCCGCTAAAATGAACATCTATGCTCAAATGATTTGGCAATGTAACAGTGGAATTGGTAATTGGTTTCATAGATACAAAGGCAGCAGCATCACAACAAATATGTCGAGCAACACCATAATCAACTATCCAAAATCTGGAAGAAGAAAGGATAGGATTTAGTGAATCTGAAAAGCAAGTACCTATAGAGAATGAAGTTGTGGCTGGAAATTACTCAGTTCTTCCCATAGTGTTTTTAATTTTGTAAAGTAAACACTAACAAAATTGTGATCTTGATTATGATTAGCCAATTCATGACGCAATTGAAAAATTCTTTGTCTAGATGTAGCCAAGTCAGCTAGCTCTCAAAATGGTTGCTTTTGAGCCTAAAAACTGTTTGGTCTAGTGGCATTGGGAGTTTGGGTATGATGGGGTATTGGGGAGACGTTGCAAGTTAATCCCCCCTTTCATTGTGATGATGATGATGATGATGATAATAATAATAATAATAGTGATAATAATAATAGTAATAATAATAATAATCTGACTACTTGAGCTTCCATGGTTTTGAAATACAAGCGGCAGAGAAGCGATCTAATAACTAGAGGACAATGCCAAGGATCTCGTTTAATCTATCAAAATTTGTTTTACCAAGTGACGTTTCAATTGAGTTATTAATGATCCCCCTTTGTACTTCTCTATCAGGTTTCAAGCTGGAGAGACTTTATGAAATCCGGAAAGAAGGTGCGATACTGCTGTAATTTTATATGGGCAATACTTCTTGTTGTTGTCGTCGTCATTGTTGTTGTTACCAATAATTCTTCAATTTCAGGGCAAGAAAGGAGAGATTCGACCTCCAAAGCTCAAGACAGAAGACCCCAACAAATCTTATGTCCAAAGGCCTGTAAAGAGAGGTTAATTGCTTGAGCTTTTATTGGGGCTCAGGAAAGCTGCAGATGTAAGAGAATTTGTGTCAGTGTTCCTCTGGTGTTTTAACAAAACTATCACTCATTGTGCTTACTTGAGACGTGATAGTATTGATCTCTCTGTGCGTCATTAAGACGAAAACCCCTCTAAGGAATCTTATGCAACAAGAGTTAACAATGGATCTTCAAGTACTGTGAACTTCTCAACAATCATAGATGACCTTTTTTGGCCAACAAAAAGGGAAGACGCTATTGCTGAAAGTACTTACAATTAATCAATCATTGCAATTGTTCAAGAAAGATTGTAGCATAGAAAAGGCTTACAGATCTAGAGGGTGTAAATCTAGTTGGCATTTGGTCTAGTTCTTGACTACTATCTCTTACTATTTTTGGACAAACAAGACAACTAATCCTTGCTTTTACCAAAACATATGGAGGAGTTCTTTTTTTTTTTCCCCTAATTAACGTGCACCTTTGCAAGGGAGGAAAAAATAAGCGAGTTTCATCACTTTTGAAACACCTCTTCCTTAAGTGCAGGATCTTCTGCTTGAGACGAAAATAAATATATTGTTGGTATCGATCTTTATCAAGCTATAACTTCCTTATTTAGCAATTGGAAGCTAGAGATCAAATTATATTGAGAACCACAATCAAATCGAAATTTCAATAAATGAAACTCACAACTAGCATAGATTGAGATCTAAACATGTATCTTCATTCATAATGAGAAGAAAAATTACATAATTGATTAAAATAAAAAAAAAAAATTGGTGATGGACGTTGGAGTTTAAGATGAGGAGGAAAGAAGAAAAGCAAGAGATTCTATTTGTAATTAATTAATCCCTGCAATTGTTCATGGAGAAAGACCATAACATGTAAAAGGTTTCCAGATCTAGGGGTGTAAATATAATTGAAATCTTATCTAGTTCTTGCTTATTATCTCTTAAATGACCAAATAAAACAATTAGTCCATGCTTTTTCCAAAACATTTGGAAGACTGCACTTTTTTTATTTTTTTCAATTAGCGTGCATTTAGCCATGTAAGGGAGGCAAGGATCAAGCTTGCAATAAGTTTCGACTCTTTTGAAACCCCTCTTATTTAAGTGCAGGTTCTTCTACTTGAGACGAAAATAGATGTATTGTTGATATCAATCTATATCTAGCTGTAACTTCCTTATTTAGCCATGGGAAGCTAGAGATCAAATTAAATTAAATTGAGAGCCACAATCGAATCAAAATTTGAATAAATGAAGCTTGGAATAAATCCAATATATGCGCTAATATATTAAATAAATGTATATTAAAGACTATCAAATAAGGTTGTCAAATTAAAGTTATCAATTTAGATTTTGGACTTTTAATGCATCATCATTTAAGTGTGGACATGTAAAGGCTAAAATATAATTACTGATTTTATGATGGGCTAAATTGATAATTAATAATAACTGCTAGAATTAGCAGTTATATAAAAAGATTGTGATCTCCAAATCAATACATACTTTATTTTTCTGTCACCTTTTATAGAGATATTACAGAGGCAAACTTTGTAGGAGTACTTACTTACCAGACTTAAAAGATTCTCAACTTACAGACTCAAAAATCACGTCATAATCAATGGATTCTTGTTAGTTTTCGCATTTTGTTAATTATCTCGGTGATTTGACATATATAATCCAAGTTGATGATGGTTTTTATCACAATATTTTATTCTAACAAGTAGTATCTGGAGCCTGTTCATGTTAAATCATAGAGAATTAATAATTTTCTAAATGTAATTTTCATAAAAAAATTCTCAAATTTAACAATTTATGTCTTTTCTAAATTGTTGAATTTGAGGACAAATTTGGAGGTCTTTTGGTCTAATCATATGGGGAATACATTATTGTGTTCATATCGTTATGAATATTGGATTTTATATATATATATATGTATAAATATAACTATAAGATTTATGTATAATATATATCTTTCTTGTGGTTTTTTACGATTTTCATTCGGATTCAGGATTCTTTATATATAACTATAAGATTTATGTATAATATATATCTTTCTTTTGGTTGTATACGATTTTCATTCGGATTCAGGATTCTTTCGGATTCAGGATTCTTTATATACATATATATATATATATATATATAAAAGTTTTCAACCGAAAGGTTGAATTCGTTTTACCTGTGTGTGTGTGTGTGTATTTTGTAAATGAAATCATTATTTTAGAATGAATTCGTGATAATATGAACGGCAAATGTGCCGACCACACACACACACATACATATATATATTCAATTATCCAGAAACTTTTTTTTCTGTTGATATTATTTACGGCAGTTGGCTGCCGAGACGAAGAAAATTAAAAAAAAAAAAAAAAAAAAAAAATGTTGGGGGGACTGTGAGGTTTTGGCCGGTGATTGGCCTTGCCACCACAGGCCACACCGACTGGAGAAGAAATTCCACGGCCATGGCCGCAGCAGGTTGCAAAGGCCGCTTGCATAATCTCCTCCTAGGGGTCTTTCAACCCCTAAGTTTTTTTTTCGTTTCAAGTTCTGGGTTCCAGCCCAAAACTAAAGTCAGTGACACGGGCCCAATTGGGCCCCTAACCAGAAAAGGACCCAGGGGTTAAACCCTTGGGTGACCAGCAAGAAGGAAAAAAAAAAAAAAGATGTCATAGGCTGATCCTGTGACACAAA
The DNA here is from genome assembly GCA_946598075.1 of Artocarpus hirsutus. Lineage (NCBI taxonomy): Eukaryota > Viridiplantae > Streptophyta > Magnoliopsida > Rosales > Moraceae > Artocarpus > Artocarpus hirsutus. The sequence continues at coordinate 36,759 of CAMOHE010054467.1, read as the reverse complement.
GAAGAGAAAAAAAGGTTGGGGGGGGGGGGGGGGGGGGGGG
>CAMOHE010054467.1:0-26925 GCA_946598075.1 Artocarpus hirsutus | reverse complement strand
TAGTCCTACTGAATCTTCCGCTCATATTTCTTTCTTTGTTTTGAAAACCTTTTCCCCTGAGTGGATTGTGACTTAGAACCTATTGGGAGACAATAGGGCAACATGTAAGTTGTAGGAATCCTATTTAGATTATCTCTTCATGTAAGTCAAGGCATGCATTATTTAAATTATATCTCATATTGGATTGAGATTGTAATATTTTATTGTCGATACCATATGTGTAAACTAATACGAGTCTGGTGAAACCCAACTTCCGTTTATCTGTCTATATTATTTCATTTCCTGATTAACTATTTCAAAATAACGATATTTGTTTTAAAAAAATTTAAACCACCATGATTTTTAAAATAACCCAATTTACTTAATTAGTGCTTTTAATAAAAAAAATCTACTTTAATTAACTTATTTAATCTATCGCATCACTATCCGTACTCAATGGCATAACATTAAAAGACAAAATCATAACTTTAAAAGTTCAAATACAAAATGAATAAGTTTAAAAGTTCAAAAAGTAAAATTATCATTTTTAAAGTATAAGAATTTGTGTTAATAACCCTCTGATTTTTAACTTTTTAGATTTGGCTTTTCAAACTTTGACTTTCTTCTACTTCTGCTCCTTCAAATAATAAAGCAATTTCAAACCGAGCCTATTGTTTAATCGAATCTCATCAGCTAGGAAACACAGAAAAGCAGAAAACTGAATATTGACAATATCAAAAATACATCCAAACATAATAAATCAATTTGCAGCAAATAAAAAGCTTCCACAACCTCTAAAGACCAAAACTTGACATAATTGTGTTACATGTCGTACAAAAAAGGGTGCTTCCTCACACAAAATGTTACTTTGTACAAAAGCAGAGATGTAAATACACAAAGCAACATCTCTATGATACAAGGACGCTCATGAAGATTCTTACATTTATGTATCTCACCACAAAGTATGTCCTCTCAGAAAGAGAAGCGAAGAAAAAATAGGCCTAACACGAGGAATAAAAAATATATAAATTAATGAGAAAAATACTCGGCACTATCAATCCATAGGAAGAGCATGGAAGACTGATTTCTACCTGCCTGCGGCTCAATTTACAGAGGTGAGGGGATCAAGTGCAACTTTTTTAGCACGTCAACATAAGTAAACCTACCCACCGCCTGCGACCTGGTTCCGGAGTCTGCATATTTTTCATCTTTTAAAGGCACACCGATTGAGTGGCAATAAACCAAAAACTCAAAAAGCCTTCAATCCCATTTCTGGAATAGATTTCATTCTTGCGCCTGGCATCATGCTCTATACAGGACACCAGAAACCCCAGGTGGAAGTATAAGCTTTCTGAATAAATCTGTTCAAACAAATATGAATTAATTGACTATATCCATGCAAGGGAGCCTCGATCATTTGTTACTTGAGGACGGCCTCTCGTTGGTGTTGGAGGTCGGTTAGCATTCAGCTCCTGTTTATTGGTTTACCAAACTAGGATTAATACTCATCACAAAAGCACAAGTTAGAAGATGAAACCCCGAAATCTTGTGTTTATATGAAATACCTGCATCCACGTATCCTCAATATGGCGTTCTGGCGATGCTTCAGGTGATGAAATAGCTGGTGGAAGGGGATGAATGAGTTTTGGAACAACAACAAGATCTCTACCTAATACTAAGATTGCCCCCGCATTATTTGCAGTACCTGTTAAAAGCAGTAGGAGCAGAGCGTGAAAACTTAAATCAAAGGAGCTCAACAACCGAATACCGAATAGAACGTTATGATCCCGAGAACATACCACAGTAATTGGTGGCAGAGAAAAGTGTAATCAAATGTCCCTGCGCGAATCGCTCAAAGCCATCCATTACACATTCATGGGCTCGGACAATCAACTGAAGATCATTGTTATTGCAGAATTCCATGACACGATCAGGCTGAAAAAACCAAAATCTTTCAGATAACGAAAACAAATGTGTTTGCACTCATAGCAAGTCAAATTTGCCGAACTTTTCCATCTTGGGTACCTCTGATCGTTAAATCCAGGGGGAAAAGAAAAGACAACCATAACATTTAATAATGGAACAAGAATCCACTCAACGGAGTAACATTTGAATCATGATGTAACCATAAAACCGGCATTTCTTTTTTCAGCGCAAGTCAATTTTTAAAAATTGCTTAGGTAACTTTTAACAATAATGGAAAAGTCAAAGCCAAATTAAATAAACTCACCCCAAAAGTAACCAACCCAGGACCTCTAGCATTTGGTCGTAATCCTTCAACACTGTCATTTTCTGTAGGGTCAGACCTAAGGAAGAACAACGATAAATGTCAATAACCCGTTAAGTGAACATAAGAACTTTTTGCAAGAAAGAACAAAAACAAGCGCGCACACATACACACGCAAAGGAAACATAGGCATATGTCTCACCATAATAAATCCATAAGCACAATTGAACCTGCCTCCATTGTAATTGGACGCTGAAGATTCTCAATTTGTTCCACATGATTTATTGATCGACCAATACCACCATGCATACAAATAATTTTTTTCTCAATAAGAGCTGCCAAAGGAAGCCAATTGAACAAACGGTTTATTCGATGCCATGCCCAAATTCCATCCCGCTCACCCTGTTGACAAATCAAGAAGCAAGTAAATGCAACCAGTTGGATTAGAAAATACAAGCAATATCAAGCATAAGTTATGTAATACCATGCGCTCAATGCACTCAATTCGGAAGCCAAAAAGAGCATTGATATCTGCAGCTTCATGGTTGCCACGAATTAAATGTACATTTTGGGGGTACTCAACCTGCAAGATTCCACAGTCGTAAAACGAACTTGGCCAATTGAATAAGTATCAGCACCAAAAATATAAATACATAACAGAAGACAACTAATACCTTCAAAGCAAGCAGAAGAGTAATGGTTTCTAAGCTGTGTTGGCCTCGGTCAACATAATCTCCTAAGAAGAGATAATCGATATATCTGATAGTCATTCATACAAAATCAGTACCACAAGCACCAAGAAAATGCACGCTGTAAACATAAACTTGCGACAGAAAGACACTAAAGGCGTCCAGGAGATAAAATGAACACACACAAATACATGATGCACAAGGAAAAGAAAATCCCAGGCCAATATGACCGCTAAACTTCCTACATTCGATGCAACCTTTTAACTCATTTTGGTCAAATTTTATGTGTTCTTTTTCCTACTTTTTGTTTATCTACTGTGTCAGTTTCTTCCCCAGAATAAACACACAAATACAAAATGTGCAAGGTCTCTCTATTTTCAATTTCACCAACTGGTATTTGTAGAGTTCAATCAGTCAACATAATCTTTACAATATCTTTTTTTTTTTTTGGTTATTTTTTGTCCTTTCACTGGGAGTTCTATGTCTCATCGAGAACAGAAACAAGCGTACAATGAATGCCCATATCATTCTCGGAGGAGAAATCAAAAATTAAACACTAAATGGCCAAGAATAATTCCAAGCAACAAGGTGGAAAAGGCTGCAAATAATGAACATTGATCACTTGCGCTTAACAAAGGGCAATGTAAAGGACATTGATCACTTGCACTTAACAAGGTCAATCAAGTTGACCAAGGACTAATCTCGCCCAACAAGATATCTTGATTTTCAATCATAACACCAGAATTGATATGAAGGCTTTTCTGTTAATCATGAGATTTGCATTTTAAAAGAGATTATCTTATGATTATCCTCGTGTTGCTTGAGTAATGTCTTTCAGTAATGAAACTACTTTCTCAGAGAACAGTAATAATAATCAAGAGACTTACGCAATATCCCCAGCAGTTGAAGGAGCACCATACTCATCAAAAAGGCGCATGAGATCTCCAAATTGCCCATGTAAATCACCAAATATCTTAATAGGGGCCCTAAGCTGTAAGACACTTGGTTCACTAGAGAATATCCGCTCAGCACTATCACAAAGATCTGCTATTTCATTGCAATCTAAGAAAAATTGCCGGCGGACAGGAGGTTTCCAGCCACGTGGTTTTAGAAGATGTGCTATCACCTGCTTGAAGAAAGCAAAACTCATCAGAGAGGACAAACATTTGATAAGAATACACAGATTTATAGGATACATATACCAGTACTATGGTGCAGGCCATACCTTTTTCGGCACACTATTGATAGACATTTGCCGATCTAATAATTTCCTTGCTGCAGTTGCACTTTCTGGGGTCCCATAGCTTACCCGCCGGCCTTCATTTTCAAACTGATCAATCGAAAGCTGTCTAACCATGCCACCCAAAGCTCCACCAGTCTCCGCAGCTACAACCACCTGGAAAATGCACGTGAAAGAAAAGTTTTTTCACATTTGTTCAAATGCTTTCATGTGAAATTGACTAGGTATACTATCCAGTGGCAATCAAATTGTAAGACTGACAGCTCTGTGATGCAGCCGAACTCCAGCAGGAGGAATGCTATTTGTGCCAGCAGAATCAGGTTTGATCAAAGTAGATATCTGCTTCCCGCTGGGGGTAGCCTCTGAACCACGGTCTCTGTCAGGCAGCTCAACTTCTCCATTGATTTGACGTGCTTTAACAGCAGCCAATGTGGCACTAATAGCCTCTGCTTCTGCTGCCGATGCTTCAACTAAATACTCAACACCTTTGCTTATTCTCCTACATATTAATCCAAATTCAGTACCTCTTTCCATGAATAAACTGAATAAGCAATCAATTATCCAATGTATAACTTCCACAATAGCTTACCGTGATCCCTGGAGCATGGCATTCTCGGTGCTTATATCAGTATACACATCGCCATTTACAGGGGGAGCAACTGGGTTACCCACAACAACTGCACCATCAGGTGCTGCTTCAGGCATTGGCTGCCTTGTTCTTTCATCAACGAAATACCTACCAGGCAAACGGCCTGCTTGTACATTAGATGCTGCAGCTGCTGCTGCAGCATGTGATGCAGCAGTTGTTGTTTCAGCAGCAGCGAGATCTTCAGCAACAAGTAGGTCATCAAGCAGAACCCCTACAACATAAATAGACCATATTACATTGTTATACTATATTATTCCACAAAGGTTAGATAACAATGTCAACCTAATGATCCAAAGAGGGTGAAGATGTCGATGGCCATCCAATACAAATGCTCTAGGATCATTCACAAAAGACTAAAGCCCACGAATTTCTCTACCTAAAGGTGTGATTTCTCTCAATTGATTCTTCCATTCATGGATCTTTTTTTCTCAACTTTAATTTCCCGCAAACAAATGGGAATTTTGTTAAGCAAAACAACGGACACAAACCAAAGAAAATGAACTGAAAAAAAAGAGGAGAAAAAAAGAAAATCGTAATTATGTGAAAATATAAAGCCGTGCAGTAGACTAAGTAAAATCATTTAGTTCAAACAGTATTGATAAGATTGTATTGAATAGTTAAAACATTAAATTAGCTGAAAGAGTGGGTTGTGCAGAACTTTGTAATGGCTTATCATTTATAGCAGTATGCTAGGATCAGCATTCAGATTCAGCAGAAACTGAAACACCAAATTTATGCGAAGACCACGCTAGATTATAGTTAAATTCATCTTCCACCTTTTTCCTTCAAATGTATTAATTTTACAACTCTTTCCTGGGTAATGAATTTTTTTTTATTAAAATGGATATCAAAAACATCCGCTATTACCAAATACATCATGTCTTACCACCACGTAAACCACCATAAATGAAGATCAAGTCACCAACTGCAGCAGCTGCATGCCTGCATCTCCTCGTCAACTCAACCGCAGCATCTCCACCAGCAGCGTCAGCACTGTATCTGCCTGTTCTGGGGCTTGTAACAACAGATTTTGTATCACACCAAACACCTGCTGCAGTATCCAACACTGCAGACAGGAGACATTAAAAGAGAACCGTCAGATTTGCAGTTTACTAGAACGGACAATTTGTCTTCTTTAAAAAATTGAAACCTTATTTTAAAAGGGAAAAAGGTTCCAACAGATACAATTTATTAAAGGAAAAAGGAAAAAAGTTTCAATAGATAATCAACAAGCACCAGAACTAAATGAAACAATTGAAACAGAAAAAAGACAGCACATACAACCCCACACCCACATTGTAAATCTGAACTGTAGCGTAACATAAAGAAAATTTCAAGGACACAATCCATATTTCATAATTAATAGTATACCTGCAACACTAGAGGAGTCTTCTACCATTCGCCCACCACCCAATGCACCCCCAGACACGTGGAGTCGTGCATTAACAAACACCTAGGATCACAATACGTACAAGTGATTTGATCATTGTAAAACATACTTATCAAGAGAAGTATGTAAAAACGCAAATAAAGGAGTGTAATCAACTGAGATTAAAACCCACCGCTGCATGTTGATATCTTGGAGATGGTGAAACCCCAGGAGCAATAGCCCATTCCCAGCGTCCATCCCTATGTTTAGCAAGTCCGTATGCACTAGCCAACGGCTGTAAATGGAACCAAATGGCGTAAAAATTTATCCTAAAACTGTGCTTCTATATCAATATATGAACAGAAACAAGTTATCCCTGACAAATGTCTGAGACTTTACAGACATAAAATGATCAAAACCACCCAGTCCTTTCGAAATAAACAAACAAACAAATAAATAAATAATATTAAGAAACTTCAGGGTAGATTAATACGCAACACCCTAGTGCTCCTAAAATTTTGAGGGTGTACAAAAACTACAGTTGATAATGTAAAAGCTTCTAGCTTAATAATGTATCAGTCTTTATAAATTCGTAGGAACTAATAAGCTCAAGTTTGTAGGGAGTTAAATGCATTCTTTTGGGTTAAAAAATCTAGCAAAGACTCAAAAACCAATTTGATTCCTCCATTTGTAACTTGACACTTCTTTGACAAAAAGTTTCAAGTTGTGGTTATAAGCCTGAACACTTGGTGGAGAGGCATGAATAGCATAAAGGATATAGAGTTCTACAATTTGTCAATAACATCTATATGACAACTGAGAAGTTCAGCTTGAAACTGATTTGCAAAAAATAAGTAAATAAAAAAAACATTAAATCACCACAAAGTTGCACACGCACACAGAGATTATACATATACATATATATACATATGTATGTACATGTACATGCATATGTATATACATGTATGTGTGTGGAGAACTTTCACGTCATCAGCTAAAGTTCATTACTTTTAATGGGAACACAATTAAATAGAGTCTGACCAAATATTCAAGATACTTACCTTGGATTTGGAGGTAGAATAAAAAAAACTCATAAGAAAAAAATCAAGAACAAAATAAACTAAATAAAAAATACAAAAACAAAACAGATATAAACTACTCTATTTGTTTTGCCTGTACATAACTGCAATCCACCACCAAGACAAGGTAAAATCCCACATCGCAGCCAAAACATTCGGTACCAGACCAAATGCTAATAAGTCCTCAACCCATTTTTTACAAACACCAAATGCAACAAAATATGGCACAAAACCCAAGCAAAGGAAAAACACACTTGCTAAAATAACCTTTTTTTTTTTAAATAGAAACTAAATTAAACATTATGCAGCCAAAAGAATATAGCTCACCACACTGTTTGCGTCCCTCCCCCCACAGAGGAGAAGAAGACCATCAGAGCGTGCACTTGCAGTTGCATACCTAGTCAAAAAGAAAAATAAATAAACAATAATGAATTAAAAATAAACAAGGAAGCAACAATCACAATACTATAACCAAATTAAAAGATCCCAACCAATACCATTGTCAATGTAACATTCTCAACATTTGAGTGTACATAACAGTAGTGTTCATAAAAGCTGTCAATCAGTGTCTTTAGGACGTTTGGAAACGTAGTTGGAACCACAAGTTACAACAAAAAATACAATAGCATGGGCAAGAAAACACTAAAGAAAAGTTGGAAATATGGTTCCAATAGTGTTCCCAAACACCCTATTTAATGGATAACGAATCATCTTTCTCACATCTGAAAAAGCAAGACAAACTCAATGTGTTTTCAGTTATTGGCTTTAATAAGCTAAAACAGAACAGGTTAAGCTTCAAAATGATGCAAATGAACCAGAAATAAAAAAATATAAAACAAGCTTATACCGTTAAGGAACTACTTGAAGCTCTTATAGCATTCCTATCTATACGTCACAAAGTCATAGAATGAAATTGTTAAACCCAGTCAGACTTCATTCATCTCATGTTGAAAACCAACCTTGAAAATTTCCAACCTTTCAAGTGCAAAGGCATTATGGGTCTGTTTGGTTGGTTGGTTTAGAATGTGGTGGTTCAAAAATTTTTGGTTTGAAATAGAAAGTTTGAAAAGTGTGGTTTAAATTTGCATTCCGAACTACTAGAGCTTGGATAAAGTTCATTTTAGGTTTGAAAAAGGAATAAAATCTAAAATAATGTTCTGATATGTACTGGAAAAATGAAATCTTGGGTGTAATGGGAAAAAATGCGTTCAAAACTGAACCTAGGAATGAGTTTGAAAGCCTTGAAATCAAGGAGGGTAGAATTTAAATACAACCCACTTTTTAGGCTCAACTTTTCTTTTCAAGGTTTTAGCTTAGGCTTGACTTTTGCAAACCAAACGGCTGCTCAGCTTAGAACTTGGGTTCGAACTTTTTGAACCTCCAAAACAAACACATACTAGATATCTCTAATTTTTCAATATCACGGCTGTGTTTTAACATCTTATCAATCTGTGCTAGTTGCAAAGAAAATTCAAGCATCCACGGGAAGCATTCATTGAAGTGCAACCCCAACTACTACTTTAAAAACTAACTCAACCCATCATGCTTTTCAAAGAAAACCAACTCTGTACTCGCAGGTTTATTGTAAACAATACCTTTAACATCAATAAGAAACCGCAAAACCATTGCATTCTTGCAAAAAGCATGCATAAAGCATCAATTAAATTTGGACGAGGTGTGAGCATATGATACGCCACCGGAATGAAAATGTATCTGATAACTTAACATATCCAATTCATTTTTGAATGTGATATCTGACGAGAGGAAAAGAGAATTATGTCGATAGAGAGGAATGGAGATTTACATGCATGGTGGAGGACCCTCCCCTTCTGGTTCCAACTTACGCCATTCATAAGGCTTGGCAGCTGTGTCTAATGCCCAAACATCGGCTAAAGGCCGTTTTCCTGGAAAGAACACACCAGTTCACTTTTCATATTATTTCATTGTATTCTAAGAATATGATTATTATTTTTTTAAGGAATGTAAACGTATAAGCTAAACCATGAAGTGCTTACCGTCATTCCCACCAATTGCCATGAGATATCTCTGCCCCACCAAAGCCATCACATGACCGTAACGTGGCCCTGGTCCAGGACCTTGAACAACAACTCTACAAGAAAATTAGGTCCAATTAACAAGCATTGCAGAGTAGACCCTAAAAGTTCAGTCAAGCAAATTATTCATTAGTCTGACCTATGCCATCGTGGCCGTTGCTGTGTAAGATCAAGAACATGAAGGTCCTCAGCAGACAAACCAGCTGGACCAATTCCACCCTGTACAATCACAAAACATTCCAACACGAAATAAAGACAGAATAAAAATCAACCAAAAAAATGATTGGACGTCAATAATGATGACTAAAGGACAATATGCCATATGCCAACCTGAATAACAACCATAGTTCCAACAGCAGTTGCTACATGCGCAGCCCTTGGTGTAGGCGGTTCCCCAAAGGGAGTGATTCTGCAAAGTAGTTTCACTTTCATCTTAAGCATCAATGCAGAAGGGGAAAAAACATGGTCAGTGGCAGACAATTCAATATATTTGTATAGCTATCTTACCTAGACCATTTATTCGTCAACACATCATAACAGTGCACATCAGCTGTGGCACCAGCTAGTCCTGAAATTCAAACAAAATAAAATGGCCATCAGAAATTCAATGCAAGAAATGTAATTGCGTAAAACTCAATAGATGAGCCCCGTGCTTAAACAATTCAAAAAAAATTAAGCTACTATCATCTTTTGCCATGCAATCCAAGTAGACTGGCAACGATACAAGTCATTGAATTCCTAATAAAATAAGAAACTCGTACTTTCCATGAGATTAGCTACTATGTGTTCAGAAAATAAGAGACTAGGACTAACGTTAATAAACAAAAGACATCCGGCGGTTGGTGCTGATGGTTATTCACAACTTCACTAAAACCACAACTCAAAATAGATATCCATTGAAAATAATCACACAGATTATCCGGGCAACAGCCACACTAGGGTAGTAGTAAACAAAAAATCTGGTGTTTGATGATCACTATTATTCCGATTCACCAAAACCATAAACTCAAAACAAATTATCATCTGTATATGACCACATATCTTGTGTGGATACCACTACCAGCTAGACAAGGTTAGACTTAGAAGTTCCATATATCGCTTTAAAATCAAAAGAACAAGCACATTCAGCTTGCTACGAATCTAACATGCATGCAGGCAGGTTATTGGGGTTTAAGAAAACTAACTACCTACAAAGTCTGTATAACTTAGAGTTCACACTAACAAATAAACCAGAGTCACAAACGTGAAGAAAATTGGATTCGATTAAAAAAAAAAAAAAAGGGAGGGGGACAAATCTGCTAAACTTCAAAATCCTAACTGACAACTGAAATGCAGCTTCAATAACTAAAACTACAATCCCACAAAAGGTACCAGGTCCCCACCTCACTGAAAATACAATTAATGACGCAACAAACAGCATTAATTGTATTTTCACTCAACAAACTATGTTTTCCCTATAATAAATTGTGGCAAGATTCATGCCGTTTATGATTTTTTTTTTTTTTTTTGTAAGAGACAAATGAACTCAACAAGCAATCATTCGCCTGCAAGTTTTAATAACAGCCGAGAACTAATACATCAAATGGAAGGATAGGTTATTTCAAAATACTCGGAACAACTATGGAACAACCATTAACAATCAACAAAATTAGGGTTAACAAAATCACCCACTTCAGCTTAATAAGGCATAGACAACAAAACATGCATCTTGACTCAGAGCTTTGTGTTTTCTGTGAACTTCCCGAAATACAAACAAGATTGTTAGAAGAGACGGGCGATACAATTATAAAATTGGAGAAAAAGTAAACATAGAACAACGTACGTATGCCGGCGCTTCCAGCCGACGAAGGCGTCCCTGAAGCTGCGGAATTTCCCTCAAGCGCAGTGGCACCGCCAAAAAGAATCAGCCTGGGGCCGATGTAACCCGGAGTCCCCTCCTCTCCAACCGCCGCAACCGCCGTCAACGTGTGGCCGCACCTCGGCCCCGGCCCGTCCTCTTTCTTCTCTAAAATCGCATTAACGACCGAGTACGTCGGCGCGTGCCGCGGCCCGACCACCGGAGTCTGCTGCGCCTGCGTGGCGGCCCCGACACCCTGCTGCTGCTGCTGCGGTGAAGTTTCCGGCGCCGGCGAAGGCTGCTGTTGTTGCGCTGGGGGCGTTTGCGCAGGAGATCCATCTCCGCTCTGCTGAGACTGCTCGCCTAGCTGCTCCCTGTCCATGACGGCCGGAGACGGCGTCGTGGCGTGATTCTGAGCCGCTGGATCGTGATCGTTCTCCGGTACCATTGACGCATCCAAATCCATTTCTCTTCAAGCCTTCGATTCGAGCCCTACTTTCAAGATCGGAGCCAGAATTCCGACGAAATAGCATTCCTAATCAACATTTACCATCGGCCTCCCTCGAATCCAACCCCAACTTCCAGATATCCAGAATCGAAACCCTAGCTCGGATCGTCCCTGAGATAATTCGAGAAAATTACACCAAAGTTCCCCTACAAAAAGACTATAAGGTTTTTCCTCTCTCTCACTCTTTTCTCACCAGAAGAAGAAGCGCTTCGAGGAATAGAAATGAGATGGAGACAATCTCAAAGCCCCAAAACAATTACAAGCACATCAAAGTTTTGAGAGGTAAAATATAATAGATATTACTAATTAAATAAAACACAAATCTCTTTCTCTTTCTTCCTATCTCCGTCTTTCTCTAAAAATCCTTCACTTTCTCTCTCTACCAATTGTTGGGTTTCTTTCTGTCTAAACAAAATAATAGATTATTATCATGTTTGCAATATCTCCGTCCGAGTGGTGTTTGTAATATCTTTCTTTTTTGTTTTTGTTAATTCTTTTTAGAAATTTATAGACTTTTTTAGATTGGATTAGATGAATTGGAAACGCTGGCACTGTCCATTCAAAAAAAAGAAAAAGAAAAAGAAACGCTGGCACTGTTGTTTTTTTTCTTTTGTTTTTTTTTTTTAATTATTAATTTATTTGTTATATATTTGTATGTTTTCGACGTCCAGTGCCTCTTTTTTCTGCCCCGACCCTCTCTCGCGTGTTTAGTTTTTGGTTTCTGAATATCGTAATCATTGTTAAAATCGCAGCCGTAACCGATTATAGAGGTGACGCGTCGCCGGCGGACGGTAATGTTTACGGCCGAAGACAAGAGTGGGAAACCGGGTTAACCGGGAAGGTATTTTACTATTAACGGTGATCAGCGGTTTTTTTCCTATTTCAATGGAGTTTTGCTTGTTCCCCACTAATTAGGGGATTAGCTTCACCAAACGTGCGCAAAGGGCATGTAGCACTCACGCCCCCCTCACGCTCCTTCTTGATGCTGTCGTATCTTTTATTTCTATTTTTTAAAAAAAATCAAAAATTTAATTTAAAATTAATTACAAAAATTCTTCCACAATAATAACCTTTGAAACACTAGCCTCGAACTTAAAAAACATAGCATGTATTTCCCTCGAAGTACGAAGTATTGACAAAGAATTTTCTTTTGTAAGAACTTTTAATAAAACTTGCTACATAGTTAAGTGGGTGTTTGAAAGGATGGTAGGAACCACTTTTACTGTAGCATGTGAGAAATTTACACTGTAGTAATTTTTTTATTATTACTGTAGCATGTGAGAACTTTTTACAGTTCATAACTGAGTTTGTGATGAGAACTGAGTGGTAAGAACTATTGCCAAACACCTCCTAAAATTTGGTACATTATATAGGAGTATTTTGGCAACTTTATTATCTCCAAAGCTAATTTGAATTTAAAATTAATGTAATTTAAAAATTTTAATTGTTGAAATTATAATTAAAAAACTTAAAAATATTTTAAACAAATAATCTCTTCTTTCACTTTCATGTGATTGCATAATGTGATCGCACTAGGGTAAGATAACATTCAATAGCTTATTAAACTGTTCAACAAGCCCATTATTTATGCAATCTAGTGTCATTTATGCTCAAATCATATTTCAATAAGTTTTCTTATTAATATTTTATAGATGTTACATATTGAAATTTAAAAGGGAATAAATCTTACGTCTTAAAGTTCAAAGGGACATAGTGTTACAACAGCTATAATTAAGGATATTCATAAATCCATCAATCCGTTCAATCCAATCCAATCCAATCCGCCATATTGAATTAGATTAAAAAAATACAGATTGGATTTGAATTGAGATTTTTCTAATCTGACATATACTAATTAGATTACGGATTGAATATCTTTCATTCCGTATAATCCGTGAATCCGATATATATATATATATAATACTTAAATTTTATATATTAATATATATAGGCTATAGGTAGAATTTCTTACAGTTTTATTAAGTTAAAAAAATAAAACCCAACCTAAATAAAGTCCAAATTTACCCCCCATTTCACGCTTCAATTCAGACCCAAAAAATGTAAATAATACATACTTTCCTATTTGCCCTACTAGCTTTCACTCTAGAGTCTCAAAAGTTTCACTCCCATATCATGTTATATTATGCTTTTTTTATTCTTATTTTTTTAAGTAATTTAAAACTCAATCCGCGAATCCGTATAATCTGTTGTTTATGGATCAAATTGGATTGAATTAGGACTCTCATGCATTGGTTTTATATTGGAAAAATCTCAATCCGATATATATAGATTGGATTATGGATTGACTTATAATCTGCGGATTAAACACTCCCAACTATAGTTAAGGGGAATATTTGTAATTTATCCAAGTTATTCAAAAAAAAAAAGTAATAAAATTGTTTTTGAATAGCACTTGTCTAATATGTATTTTGAAAGATGAATTTTGAGTGTTTTTTCTTTTTTTTTCCCACAAAAATAAGACTTTTCAAATCGTTCGATAGCATTTTCAATATTGCTTTGTGTTGCATGTGAAGAAGGAAATGAGAATATTTTTAGAATGTTGTTGGGACTGTTTCTCAAAATTGCATTTGGGATTTTTTTTCTACTTTGAAAGATTGTTTTAGGCATAAAAAAATTAAAACTTATTTGGGTATGTTCATATAAACTTGTAATAAAAATAGTTTTAGAAATGAAAACAGAAATGAGAAAACAATTCTAAACCATTTTTTATTTCCTTAACAAAAACTATTCTCATCATTTTAATCTTCTTTGTTTCTGTTTTCAAAGCATTTACAAACCAAATGTTATTAAAAAAATATTTTCCTTTTCACATCTCAAAAGACACGCAAAAATATTTTCAAAAAAAAACTAAAAATAGATACTAAACAAAATTTTTTAGTTTCTATTTTCTAAGACTTACAAATAATGCTATTTTAGATAATTAATATCAAAATAGTTCTACGCAGTGACAATTATAAATCATCAAATTTTAATTAAATTTGTTAAAGTAGCATACTTTTTCGTCCTAATATAACTTTTGTTATTTGTTATATTTTAACTGATTTGTCAAAATATTAATTTTAATCTAATATAACTCTTATAAGAGTCTGTTAGTGTACCATGCCAATTATGCATTGGTTCTTTGAAACGATTTTAAAAAAAATATGTAGAAACATAGTAAATGTGTGGAACATGTATAACAAAAATTTTCATAGAACTTTTTGTAAAACAACATTATAGAGTATACAATTTATTCTTACACGGATGAAGCGATTTGATCAGAGATCTTCTAATAGAAGTTTTCTCCATAGGAAACCGTATTTCTCAACTAGTCCTTGGCACTTAACAGATGAATATGTGGGCGTAAAATATATAATAAGGTTTTATAAGGAGATAACGCACTTACTTTTCTCTCCCATTAATCTCCACACATGAAGTAGGACTAAGTACGAAGAATTCTTCTTCTCTCTCTACACACGTACTATAGGTTGTCTAGCAAAGTTTTTATGGTCTCACTAAGGGTCCGTTTGGTAAATAGATTCGAATTAATGATTTAATTTGAGTTAGTGTGGTTTGAATTAGGACTTAAGTTAGTGATTTAAATTATTATTTGAATTAATGTTTGGATGTGTATTTAAGTTTTAATCTAAGCATAGAATAAAATTGAAATTTATGTTTTGAGAGGTAGTGAAGATAGTTTTTGATTTATTAATAAATATAATAAAATCTTAATGTTAATAATCTTAAAAAATATGCAATATGGATCTTGATTTATTCGTCTCTTCATTAGGAATATAGTGAAAAAAGAATCATCTTAATTGGATTTCAAATGAAGAAGTTATGATTTTTTTTCCTCAAATATAAGAAAGAGAATTTTAGTTTTGTTTTAAAAAAATTATAGGAGTTTCAAATGAAAAGGTTATAATTTTTTTCCTCAAATATAAGAGAGAGAATTTATTTTTTTCCTAAAATAAATCTAATAAAATCTTAATGTTAATAATATTAAAAAGATATGCAATGTGGATCTTGATTTATTCCTCTCTTCATTAGGAATACAATGAAAAAAGAATCATCTCAATTAGATTTCAAATAAAAAAGTTATGATTTTTTTCTCAAATATAGCAGAGAGAATTTTAGTTTTTACTATAGCAAAAATATATGAATATCAAATGATTCAGATTTTGATACTCAAATGATTCAAATTTAGAGAAAACAAACACGTATCCAAAGAATTCTTGACACTCGAATCCAAATTTGAATCTATTGAGTTCAAAGAATGCATGAAACAAACATACCCTAAAACTCTCAAAAATGTGCACAAAATGAATAAAAGATGCGTCTATTTATAAAGAATGAGAAATCCAATTAATTCTAGAAGCATCCTTTACTTAAATTTTAAATATTGCATATTTAGATAAAATAAAATAGATAAGTTTCTCTTTTCCTTATCAGCCTATTATGCCACCTACAGAGAATCTCTTTGTGCTTGTGGCGCCAATCACAATTTAGAATGAGAAGGAATATTGTTTGCTATTCAATTTGATTTATTTCTATAATTTAAATTTCCAATTTATGAATGAAACAAATTTATCAAAAATAGAAAATTCTAGAAATAGAAAACTTGAGTGGACAAGTTTGGACTACACAGGGAACCCTTCCTTATGCCAAGCCATGCATAGTGGATGGTACTCACTTTGTGCCTTACAAAATTAAATATTATTTATTAAATAATCTTATCATTTAATAATTCTAAATTAATTTATAATTAATTTATTTTGAGTGATAATTAATTTAGAATTTCATAATTCTAAACTAATTGATTAAATGAATAATTTTACTTGTCCAAACAAGGTTTACAAGGATTGCAGGGGGACTAATAAACCTACAATTTTAAGCTCTAATAAAACTAATATATTAATTAAACTCTTTAATTAATTTATTACTCTTTGATTAATTCCAATGTTCCTCCACTAAAAACTTTAAATTGCACTCTTAAATTATAAATATAATTACTCACATTTTACGGCTGACCATTTGATATAGTCATTGCATATAAATTGATTATTTATAAATAATTCATAATTAGAGTTAAGAAAAATCTGTCAACCTTTCTCATCACTCATTTATCCTTAAGTGCAATTGATTCTCTAATAAATGATAAATTCATGAACTTAACCACGAATTTGAGCACTCATATTATTTAAGACGCAAATCAATACTCAAGAAAATTATTTATTTGCTTTCTATTAAAGAAGGAACGGATTCCATCTTATAATATTAACATTCTCAGAAGCTTACTTCACTATGCCTCTAAAATACTAGGAGTTTGATTATATCCTTGAATTCATACAATGCAAATTAAAAGATATAATTTCATAGATAAGAGTATACTAATAACACAAGATTAAGATCATTTTATAGATAACAATCAATCGATGTAATTAGAACTTGCATTAACGAAAATTATTTAACTGTTGATACTACATCTTGTCCTGGTCCTATTGGTCACGTGCAAGAAAACACAGTTGCAAGTAATACAATGAGACTAAAGTATCGATTTCCACAAGGATTGGATTACTAAAGTTTTATTTTTGATCGTGATTTAAATACTTCTAATTTTATCTTGGCAATCTCAATTTAATGGCAATTTGAATTAAAAATAATAAATTAAAAAAAGACTAAAATGCAATTAAAATAAACTAAAAGCAATAGAATATTTAAACTTAAGTAAATTCAATATCAAAAAGGGTCTAGAGGAACCATTTCATTAAGTTTTCATTATGATTGATAATTGCCTAGAATTGTCAAATTAATCTTCCCAATTTATTGGCTTACAATATGCATGTATCTTAACTCTCCTCTTCCGAATACATAATTGAGAAATTCCCAAATTAATTAATTCTAATATTTCTATTTAGAACCAGTTATTAAGGACTCAATAAGTTCAAGTTTTTATAATTACAATCCCAACGCTACAATTCTCTAGGTTGTATTTTCTAAACCCTCATTTAGAATACTCATTTCCTAAGTACTAATCCTAAATATAAAAGCAAGTAATTGATGATCAATCAATTAGAGACATAAATTAAAGGAAACATAAATAAATGGAAATACATATTAATTTGCAATAATTTAAAAGCAATTATTCAAAAACAATTTCAACTTTGGTCCATAGCCTTCTAGACTAACAAATTTAGTTACATGTAATTTCAAATAAATTTCAAATCACAAACCAAAACATAAAAATAGAATCCATAGCACTTTATAGTAATTTCAAAAGAAAGAAAAAGAGAGAAAAGAGGTAACTAATGATCCTCTTCCTTGAAACCCAAAAATGGCTATTATGTTTCCTCATAATCAGCTACCAAAAGCCCCCCTTTAAACCCTAAAAATGAGTATTTATATGCCTCTTAAAACTTGGGAATACTCCCCCAAAATCCACCTTAAAATCTGCACATTCCCTTCAATTAGGAGCTACACAAGTGATGGTAGAGATAAAGCAGTGTTGCCGTACACCTCAGCATTTTAGTACACGAGGTGAGTAGTGGCACGCACGACTGCGAGGGTTGATTGGCGCTGCTACATGAAGGGTTTGGACAACTGTGCAACCGTGAGGTTTCTTTGGCGCTAGAGTGTAAACAACATTTGGACTAGCTTGATCCTCTTCTTGTGCTAAAAAACTCTTTAGCTCAAGCTCGGGCACAAAAATAGTGTCCTTAAACCTTTGAAGCCCCTAAACCTACTATTTTCACCTACTAAAACATGAAAGTATAATAAAAAAATAAATAGTAAAATAAAAATAAAAATAACATATAAAATACCTAAAAACATAAGTGACTAAATTTTATTTGAATCTAAATGGACATAAAAACATAGCATATAAACTATTAAATTACTCAAAATTAACAAAATATATAAGTTAGGACAACTAATAAAGTCGTTCTATCATCTACATTATCTCATTATGTACAGTGTACTCAATTAGTGACTATTAGGGTATGATTTGGATAAGCCCAAATCATGGAGCAAAGGTCCAACATGGGAGGCCCGAATTGTGACTGAATCAAGTCGAATCCAACGGGAGTATTCGATTCGAACCCATAATCAATATTGGAGCCGTTGACTTATCAAGTGACCGTTTAATTGAAGGATTTGATGGGTTCGATGTTGGCAATTGGCTATTTAATTCAATAAAGAGATTTCCATTTGATTCATTTGGAGTAATGATTAATGGTAACCTTTGTAAATCATTAACTTTAAGGTCATTGGAATCAATGTATAAGAATTAAGCTCGATAGACAAAGGGTTACACCCACTAAGTCATGAATCAAAATGTGGAGATATGACTCAAGATTCATGCTCAATAGGGGATTGGCACGTGTCCTACTACTTCAAGCATTATAGAATTCACCTTCTCCGTCAATTGAAACCCATGATCTTGAGAGGGACCTTTATAAATAGAAATTGAAGATGACATTTACAAGGATCTGAACACCATCACAAGTTCCCAAGACTTTGCAGAAATAAACTCAGAAATATACTTTTAGCAAATCTCCCATTTCTTAGTCCAAATATTCGTAATTTGTATTGATTTTGGCATCATAAATTAGAATAGTGGACGTAGCTTTCATTAGAAAGTGACTACTATAAAATCATGCTTGTAGTATCTTTAATTTCCAACATTTAGTTTTGAATTAAGTTTCTTTGTATTTATTTGTTGTGATTTAATTTTTAACCTTGTTTGCAAAGCTATTAAGACCTAATATCGGTGATTTGAGGGCCCAATTAAACTTCATACAATTCATAAAAACTGTTATAATATAATTTGGATTGATTATAGATTCAAAGTCTAGAGTTTGGCAGTTACTGTGGGGCCTTTAGATTGCCAACTGTAGGATTTTGATAGCTTCGATGACAAGCAATTATGGCAGATGACATGAATGTTAGACGTGTATGCCCTAAGGAGTAAAAATATAATATGTTTTTTGAGACATTTTTATCAACAAAGAATTTATTTATTATTTATATACCAAATCTTGTCATCTTTACGTTTATATTTGTTGAATGTATGTTAAGCAAACAATAGTCTGAGACTGTTGGTCTAAACCTTTAAGAATTGGGCATATGATGAACAGATTATGCAGAAAACACGATTCTTAAGATAACGGTCTAAATCATAAGATTCGCAATCGAGGGAATAAAATTGAGCGCTTTATTCATGTAAAGATTGTTATGTTGTCTATATCCCTATTGGGAGATGGTTTGTCTTGGCTATCGGAGATGGAATCCGTGAATAGAAATATTGGCACATTGCTATCGGTGACGATGTGTTAGATCGGGACATAAAATGAATTGATTTGGATTAACAATTCTGTATCGACAAATTGATTCACTTTAGACAATCATTTGTATTGTATCTTAATCTTGAGATGAGTAGTGGACTCGTTATCTTGACTTATGTATTTTGATATACCAAAAGGTGACACTCACATACTAATAGTGGCACACAAGCCGGTATATTGGAGGCATGACTCTTGATAGCATAGACTTGTTATTCATAGATATGAAATCCATAACTCCTCTTTAGGAGTAGTGATATCCTTTTATATGCGTTATCTTGTAATTAAAAAACTGGAGCGCTCAATCCTTTGGATACATAGGTGTAACCGAATGGTATATTATCTTTAGATGATAAGTTTTTCAATAGTGAGATAATGGAACATAAGACAAAAATAATCAGGAAGGTAACATTGAACTTATCCTTAAGCCGATTATGGATAAAGATAGAACTTGTCCTTACACCGATTATGAATAATCCTACGGGAATACGATACATTATGATATATCATGGAGACTTAGCTATATTGGCTTCGTAATTCTATATAGTTCGAGAGTGCAGCTCCAGGCTTTTAGTGGAGTAGCGTTAGAGTTGATAATTACGAAATGTATATATGGGATATTGGGTTTCATAATTTTTGAGAGCTTAAACTGTATAGGTCCATTTGGTCCACTTTGCTTACTCAGAAAAATCGTGTAACAATACAACGTGCTTTTCTAATAATTAGTAACTTATGCCAGATTATTAGATTGACTGAAATTCGGTGAAATCGTATAATTCATGTCTGTTTATTAGTTAAATAATTTTGAGATAAAATTAATTCAAGATAAACTTGTTAAATTATTGGGAACAGATAATTCATGTCTGTTTATCGATTGGATTAACTTTGAATTAATTCAAGATAAACTTGTTGAATTATCAGGAATATTTATTTTCATAGAGTTTATCTAGATATGACTGTTTTAATCAGATAACTTTTCTATTGGGTTATTGGAATTAAAACTGAGGCTCTATCCTAAGAATCTTGGGTGGAAGATAAAGATTCATAGCGATAAAAAATCATAAGTTCGGCAGGCCGATCTTAAACTTCGGCCTACCCATGAGACATGTTCAGCAAGCAGATCTACTAGTTCGGCCTACCGACTGTGGGATTTTTTATCATGTGTTTTAGACACAGATTTTATCAGATATTGTTTCTAATTTGATTCTAATTCAAATTTTTGAGGCCTTATTTGATAAGGATTGACTCCTAGGCCCAATCTCTATATAAAGGGAAGTAAGTCTCATTATTATTTAGATCAATTAAGAGATTAAGAGCAAAACTCTGTTGATGAGATTTTGAAAACTTTCTAAGAGCTCTTGTTCACAAATCATGAACACTAGCTTTGGGTTCTCTCAATTGGTTAGAAAGAAAGTCATCTAGCGGAAGAACTGTACGTATGAGCCCATACTCACTCCTATCGTTGATAGAGAATAGCAAAGAAGACCAGTTGGTTGAGGCTTTTCTGGAACATTACTTCTTTTTACAGATTGCGGGAGTTTTTCAGCATATAAAGGTTAGTAAGATTTGGTTTATTTATACATATAGCTTATCAAACTTGTGTTTTTAAAAAATACTCTGATATAAAAATTGTAAAATTCTGTTGTGTACTATTTTTCCAACAATAAACAATTAGAACATTGACAACAAGTGGAATGAGGAGACACAAGCCACAGTAAGCAAAGGGGATGATTAGCTAGAAGTTCTTGCTGTAGAAGTCGAGTCTTTGAAGACCCTACTACAAGAGCAACCCTCTCGCTCATTGGAATGAGACCGACAAATTAAGGAACTAAGCAACAAAAGCAGGTCACTTAGAAACCAAGTCAATTTCCAAAACTCCCAATTCATTTCCAAAACTCCCAACTCTCAACATTTTCCTACTACTACTCGTATAAAGACCCTGCTACAAGAGCAACCCTCTCGTTCATAGGAACGAGACCGACAGATTAAGGAACTAAGCAACAAAAGCAAGTCACTTAGAAACCAAGCCAATTTCCAAAACTCCCAACTCTCGACATTTTCCTACTACTACTCGTATTTAGCATACTCATCTGTAGCGACATCAACGTGACAGTACCAAATGCCATAACAGGCAAGATAGATGTAACAACCCGAAATTTTTAATGCATTAAATTAAATATTATATTAAGACAGAAAATACAATTAAAGAAAAAATATTGTATAATAACATAAAAATTATATTGTATTAAAATAATACAGTGTAAGAAAATACACTGATGAAATTATGCAGTATGAAAATTACACCGTAAAAGTAATGCAGTGTAAGAATTAGATTGTTTAAGGTCACACAGTACAGAATTAGATTGCGTAGACCACAAAATTTGTATAAAAGTAAAGAGAGAGAAAAAGAAAAAAAAGAGAAAAAAAAGGAAAATTCGAGACAAAATCAGCTCTCTCTCTACTTTTTCTCTCTACATTTTCTCTCTCTCTCCCTCTACATTTTCTCTCTCTCTCCTCAAAAATTAGTCGAAGATTCCGACCTTCGTTTTTGACACCTCCCACACCATTGGAAAGCTCTCGTCGAGCTGAGCTCAACGGAGTGCTGAGCCACCCAAAATACGGCCGGAGGAAGGCTCACGTGCTGCCCAAAGTGGTGATGAAACCTATTTTTTTCTGAGCTGATTTCTCCACCGTCCGACCATCAATCGACGTGATTTTGGTGTCTATGGACTCAGCATGAACAGAGGACCAAGAGGGTACCAAGTTCCCAGCTTAATTCCAGTTGAAAAAGCCTCGCCGGAGCTGCCCTATGTCCGCCATCGAGCCACCTTGGGAACCGCTGTTCACGACGACGGTGAGGTGCATCGCCCCCACCATTCAGCTCAGACCACCACAGGGAGTGAAAGCCCCTATTTAATTGTGCCGTAGCACCGCTGCCAGCCGAAGAACGATGAGGGCCATCGTCGCCACCATGAGGGAGGCCGATCTTGAAGCTCTAGCCACCGTTGAGGTCAATTGACCTCACGGTTATGCTCAGAAGGACCTAAGGAGCAAAAGCCCCACCTTAATTTCAGGAAACTACCACGGGAAGGCAGAGAACGGCCTCCACCACCTAGCGCCACTATGGTGGAGGTGGAGTCGCCGTTCCAGGAGGAGTTGAGCAACCCCACTATGGGGGAAATGCTCAGAGGGCCGCAGGGAACGATTCCCCCAACCCAATTTCACAAAATCTCCGCCGGAGATGGGAGATCGAAACCGCCGGTTGTGGCCAAGAATGTCATGCCTGATTCGAGTAGATAAAGGCCAAATTAACTGAAATTAACCCCACCAATGGACTCAGGATGGTCGATTTAGGGGGGGTAGGCTCAAGCCCAGCCACCAATGAAGCCGTTTGATGCCGGTCAACCGGCGGTCAACGGCCTGTCAACGGTCGTTCTGGGATTTTACGATTTGGACCTCTGATCGATGATCCGAGACCGCCTACCGACTCATGTCAATGCTCTAAACGCAATGGTGACCTCTGTTTGAGCTAATTTCACTCAGGTGAAAATCGTTCGATACTGACTGTACGCGGATCGAGGTGATTCAAAATGCAATAACGGAGTCTAAAATGACATGTTCAAGAATGTATGATCATCAGGAAGCATTCGTAGCAATTCATGATCACTCGAAGAACACTACAGAGGATGCTTCATACACTGTAGATACAGCGAGGTACAACTTGACCCGCGTAGCTCGGAGTCCAAGTAAGTAGCAATCTCGCCTACAGTATGAACTGTATTAACATGCATTGTTGTAGATGCTAAGTTTTAAGGATTTAAAGTTTAGTTAAGGAATGAATGAAGGAAAAGAGACTAACGACAAAATGGTCATTTTATGAAAAAAGACCCAAACAGACCCGAAACGCCCAATATCAGAAAACGTTTCTTAGTGGTGATTTTTCCATATTATGTATGGAATGGAATATTAAATTTAAGTAATGAGTTCTGTTAAGTTAGGAAATGGACGAAAAACCCGCCAACGGCAAAAACGTCATTTTTACAAAAATGGCTAGAACGAAGCCGGACACTCCGATTTAGCATAACGCCCTTAGATGAAAAAATGTTTCGTAATATGTTAAGTAACATAACTGTTATGTGTGACGAGAGATTTAACATGGGATGCTTAAGTAAAAGAAAAATAACCCCGGTGGGTTACAAAATTAAGGAAAGGAAAGGGTAAACCGACAGTATACTAAATTATGAAAAAAGTGGAAAGAATAGTTAATGCTTATGTTTTATTATCAATCGAGTGGATTGATAATAAAAAAAGTTGATTAATGAGTCTGCTGTCGTATGATCAGGTTATAGAAGCCAACCAATGGAAGAAAAAGGATAGAGATAGGAACGAAATAGAGAACGCTAGAGCTATAGATAGGTAAGTTCAATCTCTCCTACAGCATGAAGTAAAAGATTTTTAAATACTTATTTATATGTTTGCAAATGTGTTTGCAATTGCTTTGCAAGTTAATTTTAAAGTATATTTGCATTTATTATGCAAATGGTTTTAAAGCTTAAAACAAGATTTGCAATGAGTTTGCAATTGTTATGTTTAAAGTCTATTGCATATTGATATGCATAACGTGTTTAAAAGTACAAGTTATGATTTTCAGAATATTTTAAAGTATGTTTTGCATTTTGACAATGCATAATATTTTATAGTTTAAGTTATGAATTTTATGGTGCATTTGTTATGCATGCAATAAGTTGCCTATTATGCAATAAGTTTCATAATACAAGTTATGGTTTGCAAATTGTGTGTGCATTTATAATGCATTTATTATGCAATAAGTTGCATCTATTATGCCATAGATTTCACGGTACAAGCTATGAATTACAAGTATGTTTGCATATGATGTGACTGCATGTGACATGCTCACAAAAGTTAATAAGAGGGTAATGTAACGATAAAAGGAAAGTATCATACCAGCCTTTGTGTTATGAGATAACGAAAGTAAAGTTAAAGTTTGACCTCCAAGGTGTGAGGTACTTGACCACGTGATCGATGGTCACAAGTCTTCCGCAAGGGAAGCATCATATTTATGATCTCATGATTAATGAGTTGGTATGAACACTAAAGTAAGGTAAGGAAAGTGAATGCAAGATAAGAAAAGTTAAGAAACGAAAATAGTAAGTCAAAGTAAGAGAAGAGTGTTCATAAAATGCTCATAATTGAAGGTTCATAATGGAGCATAATTGGAGTCATGCATTATGAATTTACTTGTATTCCTTATTATAAAGTTTTACGTTAAATGCTTATGAAAAATATATTGAGAATATTTATGTTAAATGTTTATGAAAACATTTGTATGTT
Organism: Artocarpus hirsutus; assembly: GCA_946598075.1. Taxonomy (NCBI): domain Eukaryota; kingdom Viridiplantae; phylum Streptophyta; class Magnoliopsida; order Rosales; family Moraceae; genus Artocarpus; species Artocarpus hirsutus. The sequence continues at coordinate 1,603 of CAMOHE010054467.1, read as the reverse complement.
ATGAAAAACATTCTGAGGAATGTTTTATGATAAATGTTTATGGAAAACATTTTCATGTTTACAAGGAAAGGTTTATAAACGATGAGTTATGAAAAACGCATAAGAAATTCTTTATGAAAAACGTTTACGCAAATGTTTTAGAAATGTGTTATGAAAATGTTTATGGGAAATTTTTATAAATGTTTTAAACATGTTACAAGAGCATTTATGAAATACGTTTTTAGAAATGTTTATGAAGTACCTTTACAAAAGGTGTTTCAAGTGATAAGTTTTATGAGAAAAAGTGTTTAAGCATGTTTTAAATGATTTGTCAGTTTATGTTTGAACTTACTGAGCATAAGCTCATAAAAAGTTGTTCATGCTGTAGGGAATTTATGGGTGACCAGTAGGACCTATTAGAAGAGCTGGGTGCTGCGGAGGGCATATGCGAAGATGTGGGAATGGATAACACTATAGTTTGCTTCTGCGATGCAAAGAAAAGGTTTTACACTGTTTAATATAGTGTTTCCAAGGTTTTTAAGAAAATCAGAGTTTTAAGAAATGTTTTCAAAAGTTTTAAGATACATTGTACTAAATGTGTTATACAATTATGAAATGATGTTTTAAGCTATGTTTTAATAAATGTTTCTTAGTAGTTTTAAGAAACGATTTGAAATAGTTTTAAAGGCAAATGTTGAGCGAAGTCTTAACTTGATTGGCAACGAAGGTCGCAATGGTTCCAAGCATGTTTAAAGAATGTTAAATGTTTAAAGAAAATTTTTTTGTAATTCAGTATTTTCTTACTAAGTAAGGAAAATTATTGTATAAGTAACGATATTTATGAAAGTTAAGTGATGGCCGAAAAAACGGGTTGTTACAATAGAAGCCTATATACAGTCCAATAAGTAGCATGCAACCACCATACATGCCATCTGTAGCAACTGTAACTACCACCACTTCAACGACTCCAGCAACTGCGCCGACGACAACAGCCACTATGGCTTCATAAAGCATAAAAGCACAAGCAACTAAGACCACCGAGTTGCTTGGTGCAGAACTCGGTAGACACAGTAGTAGCCAGACATGACCCCAATCCCAACCTTGTAGACAATAGAGGCGATCCAGTAGATGATGCAGGATATGCTCGAGCAAAACACTAGGCTTGTTGAAGAGAAGATCGACCAATAACGTACCAAGGCCACATGCAGGATTCTAGCCTTTGATGACATTTCAAAGAACATCCGAAAAGACACTATCCACTAGAAAGATCACCATTGTCGTTCTGTTGAAGTATGGTAACTTAGTCTTCACTCGGTTTGATGAAACTGCAGATCCAAAAGACCACCTCCTCTAGTACTATTGTTAATGCTACGAATATCTACGATAGCATACTCAACAAAATGATGTGCAAGCTATTCGCATAAAGCTTGAAGGGACCAGCGTTGAGGTGGTTTAGCAATTTGCAGATGAAGTCGATCGACAGCTTTAAAGATTTAGCCGATTTGTTCGTCAAGGCCTATTCGGTACACGTTAAGATAGGCAAGACGACCAAAGATCTTTGGTCAGTGGTTCAGGACTAAGGCAAATCCCTGATAGCCCACATTAAGAGAATAAGTAAGGCCAT
>CAMOHE010054466.1:0-19444 GCA_946598075.1 Artocarpus hirsutus | reverse complement strand
AATGTATGATTCCATTTATGCTCAATTATGTTCTTTCAATTATGAGCATTTTATAAATATTTTTTTCTTACTGTACTTACTACTTTCATTTCTTAACTGTCCTTATCTTGCTTTAACTTTCCATTCCTGTCCTTATATTTCCTTATCTTTCATTCACTTTCCTTACCTTGCTTTAGTGTTTGTACCAACTCATTAATCATGAGATCATTAACATGATGCTTCCCTTGTGGAAGACTTGAGACCATCGATCATGTGGTCAAGTACCTCACATCTTAGAGGTTAACTTTAACTTTACATTCAATACCTCATAACACAGAGGCTGGTACGACACTTTCCTTTTTATCCTTACTTTAGCTTCTTATTATCTTTTGTGAGCATGTCAGATGCAGTCACATCATATGCAAACACACTTGCAATACATAGCTTGTACTGTAAAATTTATTGCATGACAAATGCAACTTATTGCATAATAAACACAACTCATTACGTAACAAATGCGTCATGTAATGCAACCACCTTTTACAAGTCATAACATGTACTCTAACATTTATTGCATAACATATGCAACATGTGATGCAATCACATTTTGCAAATCACAACTTTTATATCAAAACTTAACTGAAAGCATAACCAATGCATCATAAAGCTTATAGCTTTAATTATAAAATATTGTGCATTATCAAAAATGCAAAACATACTTTAAATACTTTCTGAATCATAACTTGAACTTTTAAACACGTTTCGCATATCAATATGCCAAAGACTTTAAACATAGTATTTGCAAATTCATTGCAAACCTCTATTTGAATCTTTAAAACTTTTGCATAATAAATGCAAATATTCTTTAAAAGAAACTTGCATAATAATTGCAAGCTCATTTCTAAACATATATCAAAAGATTTAAAAAAATCATTTACTTCATGCTGTAGGTGAGGTCTGAAACTTACCCGTACTATGCTCTAACATTCTCTATTCCTTTCCTGTCTCATTCCTTTTTTTTCGTTAGCCGGCTCCTGTGTCCTGATTATACGACAGCCGACTCATTAATAATCTTCCTTTTTATCAATCCACTCGATTGATAATAAAACATAAATGTTAAACATTCATCCCCTTTTTCATAATTTGGTAAACTGTCGGTTTACCCTTTCCATTCCTTAATTTTGTAACCCACCGGGTTACCTCACGGTTACTTAAACATCCTTATTAAAACTCTCGTCACACATGACGGTCACATTACTCAACGTATTACGGAACATTTTTCGTCTAATGACGTTATGCTAAATCGGAGTATCCGGCTCCGTTTTAGCCTATTTCGTAAAAATGATGATTTTACCCTTGACGGGTTTTTCGTCCATTTCATGACTTGACAACACTCATTTCGTAACTTAACGTTCCCTTACATAAAAATATGGAAAAATCATCACTAAGAAACATTTCCTGACATCGGGCGTTCCAGGTCCATTTTGATCATTTCATAAAATGACCATTTTGCCCTTGGTCTCATTTTCCTTCATTCTTTCCTTAACTGAACTTTAAATCCTTAAAACTAAGCATCTATCACAATGCATTTAATACAGTTCATACAGTATGTGAGATTGCTACTTACTTGGACTCCGGGCTAAGCGGGTCCGGTTGTACCTCGTTGTGTCCACAGTATGTGAAGCATCCTCTGCAGTGCTCCTCGAGCTACCATAAATGGCTAGGAGTGCTTCCTGGAGATCATGCATTCTTTAACATGTCATTCTGGACTCCGATACTGCTATTTGAATCGCCTCGATTCACGTGCAGTCGGTACCGAATGATTTTCACTGGAGTGGAATTAGCTCGAACGGAGGTCACCGTTGCATTTAGAGCATCAAAACGAGTCAGGAAGCGGTCTCAGATCGTCGATCGGAGGTTCGGATCGTAAAATCCCACATTGGCCTTTGACCGACCGTTGACCGACGGTTGATCGGCGTCAAACGGCCTCGTTGGTGGCTGAGCTTGAGCCTAAACCCCCTAAATTGACCCTCCTGAGTCGAATGGTGGGGTCAATTTCCCTCAATTTGACCTCCATCTACTCCAATCGGGCTGCCATCGACGGTGAGAAGTGGCGGTTTTCGATCACGGCCTTCCAACGATGGTGGCCCAAAATTGACTTGGGGAAAAGATTCCCCAGGTCCCTCTGAGCAGTTCCCCCATGGTGGGGCTGCTCAACACTGCCTGGAATGGCGGTCCCACCTCCACCACGGCGGTGTTCCAAGGCGGAGGCCGTTCTCCGTCTTCCCGTGGTGGTTTCGTGAAATTGAAAGCTCCAAGAGCTTTGTCGTGAGCCTCTGAACATTTCACCCTGCTCAATTTGGGGTAACACGACCAAGAACAGCGACGACGGTGGTGGTCCACGGCAGCAACAAGGGAGCACGTGGAACTCCGGTTGGCCGCGGTTGGATGGTGCAATTGGGTGAGGGGTTTCACTCCCCGTCGCCGTCTGAAGCGTTTGGCACCGGCGGTGTGCCTCACCGTCGCCTAGAACGGCGGTTCCCATGGTGGTGCCACGACGGAGCTAGGGCAACTCCGACGAAGCCCTTCTAGCTAGAATTGAGCTGGAAATGGGTACCATCTTGTTCCTCTCATCACCCTAAGTCCATAGATACCAAAATCACCTCGATTGGTGGTCGGACGGCAAAGATATCAGCTCGGGAATTTCGGGTCTCACCGCCACTTTGGGCGGCGCGTGAGCCTTCCTCCGGCTGTGTTTCGGGCTGCTCGGCACACCGTTGAGCTCAGCTCATCGAGATCTTTCCAACGGTGTGGGAGGTGTCGAAAACGGAGCTCAAAATCTCAACTTCATTTTTGTGAGGAGAGAGAAAGTGAGGAGAGAGAACGAGTTTATCCAAATTTTCCTTTTTTTTTTCTTTTTTTTTCTCTTTTTGCTTTTATATAAAAAAGTGTAATCTACACTTTTTACACAGTCCAATTCTATACTGTGTGACTTTACAACAGTCCAATTCTTACACTGCATTACTTTTGCAATGTAATTTTCATACTGCATCATTTCATCAGTGTATTTTTCTTACACTGTATTATTCCAATACCGTATAATTTCATGTTATTATACAGTATTTTCCTTTAATCATGTTTTTCTCCTTAATTTAATCCTTAATTTAATGCATTTTCAGTGCATTAAAAAATCGGGTTGTTACAATCTACCCTCCTTAACAATTTTCATCCTCGAAAATTATAACCTTTCATGGTAGTTCATCTCCTTATCCTCCTTTCGTTCTTTACATACTTCCTTGCATCCATACTTTCTTACCATAACTAAGCCTTCATCTTGAAACTTCAACAATTTCCATCATTTCATTGACATATTTCCTTGCATTGTAACACCATACTTCTGCTACGCACTCTGATTTTTCAACATCTGAGCGCAATTTCCCTTCATTTAGAGGTCTAGCATTCTGCCTATAAATGCTATTCTTGAAAATAGGGCTCGTTTCTAGTCAAATCGTATAATTTCTATATGAAGATCAGGGTCATCTGACCACAAAATTCATAATCTTCCGGTTCCATATCCATTCTAGAATGGCATTTTGCTGTGATTCTCCTCATAATGTGTTGATTTCCAGCTTTCACCCTCCAATCTATGAGGTTTTTGCTGACCGATTTGGCATCATTGTCTTGATCATGATTCCCATCCGGGCTGTTACGAGCTTATTCACATGTCTCAGCTCAATTGCGGAGTGCTTACGCTCGAAAAAATCACATATTTAGTCATCTAATGCCTGGTTGCTCACTGGCATTCTTGTTCCATAAAGCACCGAAAATCACTTTCGGACCTCTTATTTCGTTATCTTGATCTACCTTCCTCGTTATACGTGCAGTCAATATCGAATTGACCTCTAATAGAGCGAGATTTGCTCATATAGAGACACCATTGTTATTGTCGCCTAAACATCATAACGTGTCACGAGCTCATCTTCTTAATTTTTGAGCTGTCGGCCATCTGTTGACCATCATTGACCATGTTTGACCATCGTTGACTTGATATCGCTGTTGGACGATAACTGTCGTCTACTTGCGGAAACATTCTAACACGTAACATTACGTTCATCCTTTGACCTCTACCTTTCTCATCATTCATCCAGATGTGCCGATATCAAAGGCTACATTCTCGATATAAACACGTAATCATTAAATTCTAACTTTCCTTCTTACTTAACTTAACTTACTTACTTGAGCTATGGTGTAGCGGACATATGGCAGTGCGAAATGGGATGGCAGGATATTGCTCTGATACCACCTGTGACGACCCGCCTTTTCGAGCATCACTAAACTTTCTTTAAACATCATTCTTGATATAGTAATCTTACTTACTTAGTAAGAAAATACTGAATTACAAAAAATTTTCTTAATTAAAACTGTTCGACCTTCGTCGTCATTCTTGTTGAGACTTCGCTCAACCTTTGTCTTTAAAACTATTTCAAACTGTTTCTTAAAACTACTAAGAAGCATTTATTAAAACATAACTTAAAACATCATTTCATAATTGAATAACACATTTAGTACAATGTATCGTAAAACTTTTGAAAACACTTCTTAAAACTCTTATTTCCTTAAAAACCTTGGAAACACAACATTAAATAGTGTAAAACCTTTTCTTTGCGTAGCGGAAGCAAACTGTAGTGGTATCCATTCTCACATCTCGCATCTGCCCTTTCGCAGCACCCAGCTCTGCTATCGGGTCCTACTAGTTACCCATATGGCTACCTACAGCATGAAAAACTTTTTATGAGCTTACGCTCAGTAAGTTCAAACATAAACTCACAAAGCGTTTAAAACATACTTTAAATCTTTCCTCATAAAAACTTTCCTCTTGAAACATTCTTCATAAACGTATTTTATAAACATTCTTCATGAAACGTTTCTAAAACGTTCCTCATAAACATTTTCATAACACGTTTGAAACACCATAAAACGTTTCTCATAAACGTTTTCATAAACACTTTTCATAAAACGTTTCTAAAACTTTTTTCATAACACGTCGTTTATAAACCTTTCTTGAAAACATGAAAATGTTTTCCATAAACATTTATCATAAAACATTCCTCAGAATGTTTTTCAAAAACATAAATACGTTTTTCATAAACGTTTAACGTAAAACATTTCTCAAAATGTCTTTCATAACATGACATATAACTATTTCATAAAAAGGAATTCAAGCAGAATCAAATGCATGATTCCATTTATGCTCAATTATGTACTTTCAATTATGAGCATTTTATGAATATTCTTTTCTTACTATACTTACTACTTTCATTTCTTAACTGTCCTTATCTTGCTTTAACTTTCCATTCCTGTCCTTATCTTTCCTTATCTTTCATTCACTTTCCTTGCTTTAGTGTTCGTACCAACTCATTAATCATGAGATCATTAACATGATGCTTCCCTTGCGGAAGACTTGAGACCATCGATCACGTGGTCAAGTACCTCACATCTTAGAGGTTAACTTTAACTTTACGTTCAGTACCTCATAACACAGAGGCTGGTATGACACTTTCCTTTTTATCCTTACTTTAGCTTCTTATTATCTTTTGTAAGCATGTCAGATGCAGTTACATCATATGCAAACACACTTGCAATACATAGCTTGTACTGTAAAATTTATTGCATGGCAAATGCAACTTATTGCATAATAAACACAACTCATTACGTAACAAATACGTCATGTAATGCAACCACCTTTTACAAGTCATAACATGTACTCTAACATTTATTGCATGACATATGCAATATATAATGCAATCACATTTTGCAAATCACAACTTTTATATCAAAACTTAACTGAAAGCATAACCAATGCATCATAAAGCTTATAACTTTAATTATAAAATATTGTGCATTATCAAAAATGCAAAACATACTTTAAATACTTTCTGAATCATAACTTCAACTTTTAAACACGTTACACATATCAATATGCCATAGACTTTAAGCATAGTATTTGCAAATTCATTGCAAACCTCTCTTTGAATCTTTAAAACTTTTGCATAATAAATGCAAATATTCTTTAAAAGAAACTTGCATAATAATTGCAAGCTCATTTATAAACATATATCAAAAGATTTAAAAAAATCATTGACTTCATGCTGTAGGTGAGGTCTGAAACTTACCCGTACTATGCTCTAACATTTTCTATTCCTTTCCTGTCTCATTCTCTTCTCATTCCTTTTTCTTTCGTTAGTCGGCTCTTATGTCCTGATCATACGATAGACGACTCATTAATAATAATCTTCCTTTTTATCAATCCACTCGATTGATAATAAAACATAAACGTTAAATATTCATCCCCTTTTACCCTTTCCTTTCCTTAATTTTGTAACCCACCGGGTTACCTCACGTTTACTTAAACATCTTTATTAAAACTCTGGTCACATTACTCAACGTATTACGAAACATTTTCCATCCAATGACGTTATGCTAAATCGGAGTGTCCGGCTCGGTTTTAGCCTATTTCATAAAAATGATGATTTTACCCTTGATGGGGTTTTTCGTCCATTTCGTGACTTGACAACACTCATTTTGTAACTTAACATTCCCTTACATAAAAATGACCATTTCCTGACATCACTAAGAAACATTTTCCGACATCAGGCGTTCCGGGTCCATTTTGATCATTTTCATAAAATGACAATTTTACCCTTGATCTCACTTTCCTTCATTATTTTCTTAACTAAACTTTAAATCCTTAAAACTGAGCATCTATCACAATGCATTTAATACAGTTCATACTGTACGCGATATTGCTACTTACTTGGACTCCAGGCTAAGCGGGTCTGGTTGTACCTCGCTGTGTCCACAGTATGTGAAGCATCCTCTGCAGTGCTCCTCGAACTACCATAAATGGCTAGGAGTGCTTCCTGGAGATCATACATCCTTTAACATGTCATTCTAGACTCCGATACTACTGTTTGAATCGCCTCGATTCGCGTATAGTCAGTAGCGAATGATTTTCACCAAAGTGGAATTAGCTTGAACGGAGGTCACCGTTGCGTTTAGAGCATCAAAACGAGTCGGGAGGCGGTCTGAGATCGTCGATCGGCGGTCCAGATCGTAAAATCCCACATTGGCCTTTGACTTGCTGTTGACCGTTATTGACCACCGTTGATCGGCGGTTGACCGGCATCAAACGGCCTCGTTGGTGGCTGAGCTTGAGCCTAAACCCCCTAAATCGACCCTCCTGAGTCGAATGTTGGGGTCAATTTCCCTCAATTCGACCTCCATCTGCTCCAATCGGGCTGCCATCGATGGTGAGAAGTGGCGGTTTTCGATCACGGCCTTCTAATGATGGTGGCCCAAAATTGACTTGGGGAAAAGCTTCCTCAAGTCCCTCTGAGCAGTTCCCCCATGGTGGGGCTGCTCAACACCGCCTGGAATGGTGGTCCCACCTCCACCACGGCGGCATTCCAAGGCGGAGGCCATTCTCTGCCTTCTCGTGGTGGTTTCGTGAAATTGAAAGCTCCAAGAGCTTTGTCGTGAGCCTTTGAACATTTCCCCCTGCTCAATTTGGGGTAACACGGCCAAGAATGGTGACGATGGTGGTGGTCCATGGTGGCGACAACGGAGCACGTGGGCTCTGTTTGGCCGCTGCTGGATGCTGCAATTGGGCGAGGGGTTTCACTCACCGTCGCCGTTTGAAGCGTTTGGCACCAGCGGTGTGCCTTACCGCCGTCGGGAACGGCGGTTCCCACAGTGGTGCCACGACGAAGCTAGGGCAACTTCGACGAAGCCTTTCCAGCTGGAATTGAGTTGGGAAATGGGTATCATCTTGTTCCTCTCATCACCCTGAGTCCATAGAGACCAAAATCACCTCGATTGGTGGTCGGACGGCAAAGATATCAGCTTGGAAAATTTGGGTCTCACCGCCACTTTGGGCGAGGTGTGAGCCTTCCTCCGGCGGTGTTTCGGGCTGCTTGGCACACCGTTGAGCTCAGCTCGTCGACATCTTTCCAACGGTGTGGGAGGTGTCGAAAACGGAGCTCAAAATCTCAACTTCATTTTTGTGAGGAGAGAGAAAGTAAGAGATTTATCCGAATTTTCCTTTTTTTTTTCCTTTTTTTTTCTCTTTTTGCTTTTATATAAAAAAGTGTAATCTACACTTTTTACACAGTCCAATTCTATACTGTGTGACTTTACAACAGTCCCATTTGTTACACTGCATTACTTTTGCAATGTAATTTTCATACTGCATAATTTCAACAGTGTATTTTCCTTACACTGTATTATTCCAATACCGTATAATTTTCATGTTATTATACAGTATTTTCCTTTAATCATGTTTTTCTCCTCAATTTAATCCTTAATTTAATGCATTTTTAGTGCATTAAAAAATCAGGTTGTTACAATGATTGTAGTAAATTGTGGGGCAAACTTCCTATTTTGGATCGACACGTGGATGCCATGTCATCAAGTTCGAGTCTCGTCATCAAATAATCTTTCTAATGTAATTTTCGTGATTTCTTAGTTGCCAAACTCTGATTTGTTCGGCAAGAAAACAAACCTGGATATTTTCCCTTTTTCTAGATTAGGTTAGGCGCATTTTAAGGGATAAAATTAGCTACTTTCCTTTTATGTTATTTCTATTAGATGACAGCCAACAAAGTCAGATTTTATGGCTTAATTTCGCATGGGAAAGTGCCAATTAAGGGATTTTCTAAGTCAACATTCGATTAGGGATTCTTTTGGGCTGAAAATCGTTCCTATATAATTGTAAACACTTTGTTATTTTAATTGGAATCAATTAGATCATTATTCACGACTTTTGGTGAGACTTTCTTGCGTTCTTCTTATTTTCTTAAGAAGACTCTTTGAACTTATCAAGATTAATCTTGTGGCGTTCAACAAACTGACTTATCATCTAGAGTTTAAGTGCTCTTGCAAATTCTAGGTGTGGCGTTTTCCTATCTATGGTTCTTGGTTCGCGTCTCTCTAGACTACGGGTCAAGGCTCAACAAACGTGTGTCTTAAGGGATTAGGAGTTTGATTTTAGATTTGGTGTCAGGTCTTGTCGCATTAGTCGGCAGGGTTCATATCAGTTGGTATTAGAGCCTACTCTTGACTGGTCGATGGGCGCATGTACAAAGGTTCCCTGCACAAGGACGTGCAGTCTAAAGGGGTTGGGAATGATGTGTCCCACATCGGTTGGGAAGAGTGGTCTTGGGTGTTATATATATGGGTTCACAATCCTCCCCTCACGAGCTAGCTTTCGGGGTGGAGTTAGGTGGGTCCATATCTATGGTATCAGAGCCTACTCTTGACTGGTCGGTGGGCGCATGTACAAAGGTTCCCTACACGAGGACGTGCAGTCTAAAGGGGTCGGGAATGATGTGTCCCACATCGGTTAGGAAGAGAGGTCTTGGGTGTTATATATATGTGTTCAAAATCCTCCCCTCATGAGCTAGCTTTTGGGAATGATGTGAACCCCGCCGACTAATGCGACAAGTGTAGACAGGTTTTCCTACAATCAAACTGTTGAAATTCTAAATCAAGTAATTGGGAACTTGGGCCATTAAATCACCGTTAGATGGACCTGTCTACTCGGATATGCACACAAGATTAGAGTTAAATGAAAGAAATAAAATAAAAATAAAATAACACGCCAGATTTATAGTGGTTCACTTTGTTAATGAAGAGCTACGTCCACTGTAGTTCACTATAAAGTTTTCTTCGTACAAATTACAATGCTATAAGAAAGTTGGAATAGATGAGAAAATAATCTGGCAGAGAGAGTGTCTCTTTTCTGTATATGCTTTTCCGAAGCTACCTCTCTGCTATATATAGATTATGAAATTAAAACATGGTCATTAACCGTCAAGTGGAGTGGAGTAATGCTTCATCAACAACTGTGATACTGGGACACGTGTCGAATGATGATTTGCTATAGAAACCACTACTTCCTCATATTCCGGTCCTGTACTTAACGTGTTGTAACCGTCAAAACGTGATATAGCCGAATCGATACGGACGAATCGGACGAACGATAGCCTGTTTGATGTAGCTAAACAAATACATCGAACAAATCGAATATTCGGTTAGATCGAACCAATTTGATCGATTTGCTCGACTGATGTTGTTGGGCCACGAGGGCCCATGGCCAATTTGGGCCTGCCCGAACTGTACCCCAACAGTTAGCCCCCCACTCCTTAGTCTCATGTTATAGACTACAGGAGTAAAGATCCGATCTTGAAATCGACTGCACATGACCTGGATGCCTCTTCGCCTGTGCCAAAATCATGACTTTCTCATGGGAAATCGTGATAATTAATGAACTGCAACACATGTCTATGCACCGTTGGCTATCCCTTAATAATTACAATGATGCTGACGTACACGTCGGATTCGAAAAGACACCGCCTCGGTTTGAGCGAGAAGCCAAACAGATGCATAACCCTAGCCTTTGGATCAGATTGATCGAAGCAATCCTAACCGTCAAAATGGTGCTCTGGAGGGTACATAAAGCATCTGTCGTTTTCCTTCAACCCATTTTGCTCTGAATTTTCAGTCTCTCTTGGATCTCTAGGGCGGTCTTCTTCCATTTTTCTTCAGATTCTTCAGGCAATATTTTTTTTCTTGCAATTTTCCTTCCATAATCTTGTTCTTCTCCTGATTCCGAGCATTTTGATGCTAAACGCGCTATATTTTCCAAGAAAATCCGTGATCGTTAGGGCTGTTTGGCTGTATCAACTGTAGGCATTCAAGAACTGTTTGAAGTTCTTAAGTTTTAGGGTCCTGTGTCCTTTTTGATCTTAGAAACCCTAGATTTCTTTCAGCAATTATATTTTATATAAATGTTGAAGTCAGTGGCCATTACTTCGAGCTCCAGCGGTGGAGACGACCCTTGGTCGAGTGATGACGAAAGGGAAGTAGATGAAATGATTCATCAGTAAAACTTGATCGAATCGAGCACAAGGACGGTTGGGGCCAAGATTGGTGAAGCATCGAGCCGAGGGACAGAAAAGAACCAATCAGCTGGACCCTCGAGGAGAATCGAAGACGTCAATTCAATCGAAAGAAGGAAGTATGTCTTCCCAACTAAAGGGGTATCACTTTTTACGAAGAATCCAGAGTCTGTCCTCACGGACTCAGACCTCCAAGTGATAAGAACGAAGTATGGGGTCCCACCTACGGTAGAGATTCGACTTCCTTACCCGGGCGAACGGGCTGACACTCAAAACGACAACTGGTTTTGCGTGTACAGCAAATGGTTCGAGCTTGGTCTTCAACTGCTGATCCCTGAATTTATACTAGAGACCGTGGGTCACTTCGAAATCTCTATGATGCAGCTCATGCCGAACGGAGTTCGGCTCCTAATTGCACTGATCTTTTTAATCGAAGAGGCTAAGATAGACTTTGACATATACGACTTTCTTCGATGTTACTATCTAAAGCCGAATAGTAAGAATTCAGGTCGATTTTATTTTGTTTATCGACAGTCGAAGCAACTTATAGGAGAGTTTGCTAACGTGAATAGATGTTGAGAAGAACGATACTTCTTTATGTCGATCAACCGCGACTCTTTCGAGCATACTACTCTAACTCCTTTCCCTTTTGCTTTGGGTCATATTGGTGAGTTTCAATCCTTTTAACTGTTTCAGACAGTAATTCCAACTGATCTCAAGTATATTGCCTTTTTGTAGATTACGAGCTAAACCATCTGGCTCCAATTGGCGAGAGGTTCAAATCGAAACTTCAAGCGCTACTCGCACTAAAGGATCAGACTTGGGCAGAAATCTCAAAACCCGATCGACTTGGAAAGTCGTCCATTTGAAATAATTTCAAGAGCATTCCTTCAGGTATTCCTATTCGATTTCCAAAACAAGTCAATTGGGTATTCGTATGCTGCGGTGCACTTCAGCGGCTATACGGTCTGTCCAAATTTATTACCCCACTGTCTGACAAAGACGTTCATCTCACAGAAGTCGCTTTATCAGCCATGAAGGTAACGTTACCTCCTTTGGGCGAGATGAGGAAGAAAAAACTAGCAGACAAGAAGCCGAAGAAAAGATGAGCTGAAGCTGGCGAATCGTCAGCACCAAAGGACACGACGCTACCGGTCGAACAGTCTGAACTGCCTCCTCCTCCACCGTTTGATATTCAGCCTCCTCCGTCAAAGAAAAAGAGAGGAGAGGAGCCTCCTGTTTCTACCGGAGATGTCAAAAAGTCAACGTCGAAGAAAACGTTGGATGTCCTAGATGATGCCAGTGTCCTTCAAGCCAGGGAAGTTGCGGCGAGAGCGGCAATCAACTTCTACTTCAACAAAGACGAGGAGGTCTTTGGGGGGAAACCATTTACATGGCTGCACAACGAGTCGGCTGCTGCATTTGGACAGGTAGAGTCGCAATTTTTACAAAATTCTACGGGTTCGTTCGAAGCGACTAACGTGACAACTTTGTAAACATACAGGCTCTCATGTTCCACAATCTCTTTGCGAACAAGGCAGTGCATAAACTTGAAAGGGAGGCGTCGAAGGTAAAAGAGCTTGGGGAAAAGCTTGAAGAGGTGAAGTTGCAGATGGACAGCAAATAGAGGGAGCTTAACGATGCTGTCGATGCACTAAATAGGGCGAACAGCAAGGTGTTGAACCTATCGAGCAAAGTTTGGCTTTTGGAAGGAGAGAATGAAGGTCTCAAGGAGAAGATATCCTCGAAGGATAAGGATATCGAAGATATCAAGGAGCAGCTGCTCGAGGTCTACGGTTCTTCTTCCTTTAAGGCACGACTCGACGCCCTGATCGAATTCAAATCAGGCAAACTTAATGTCGATGCAATCGACCAGGAGATAAAGGAGCTCCAAGATGTGCTGTCATGGACGATCAGGTAGTCGAAGTCAAATCTGACCACAAATATGTCACCGTCGAGCTTCCTACCGAGTCCGAAGCCGCAACGATTCCAACTGCCAGAGTCGCCGATCAACTGACCATCGAAGCAACCGAGCCCAAAGATAACTAGCCAGTTGAAGGGGGGAACTTTGAGAGTTTTTTTTTTTTGAACAATTTTATTTTGTTCGATAGAATTTTCGATTCAACAGTTAGAAATTTTAGAAGATTCAAAACTGTACTTTCAAATCATCTCAGAATTACACTTCTTATGTCATTGTGTACCAACGATCTTGATCTTTAATAGATAGAGAATCAATCGGGTAACAAACAAAGTTCGCAACCGATTAGGCTAAATGAAATTATTCGAATTATGACCGAAGCGTTGTATTTACTGAAACGATTAAGTGGATTAAAAATTATAACTGAGCCAATTGCTCCACTAGTTCGGATCGATCAGTAGGATTTGGGTCGACGTAGTCGAAGCAAAACTTTAGCCATGAAAATGATGTTGATCGATTTGGTCGAGTCCAATGTTAGGCCATAAAGATGGCTTTGGAGTTCGGATCGATCTGGTCGAGTCTGAAGTCGGCCATGAAGATGGCGTTATTGAGTTCGGATAGATCTGGTCGAGTCTGAAGTTGGCCATGAAGATGGCGTTAATGAGTTCAGATCGATCTGGTTGAGTCTGAAGTTGGCCATGAAGATGGCGTTAATGAGTTCGGATCGATCTAGTCGAGTCCAAAGTTGGCCATGAAGATGGCGTTGAGTTTGGATCGATCTAGTCGAGTCTGAAGTTGGCCATGAAGATGGCGTTAATGAGTTCGGATCGATCTGGTCGAGTCTGAAGTTCACCATGAAGATGGCGTTAATGAGTTCGGATCGATCTGGTCGAGTTTGAAGTTTGCCATGAAGATGGCGTTGAGTTCGAATCGATCTGGTCGAGTTCGAAGTTGGCCATGAAGATGGCATTAATGAGTTTGGATCGATCTGGTCGAGTTTGAAGTTGGCCATGAAGATGGTGTTAATGAGTTCGGATCGATCTGGTCGAGTCTGAAGTTCGCCATGAAGACGGCGTTAATGAGTTCGGATCGATCTGGTCGAGTCCGAGGTTGGGAAAACTAGAGTCCTTTTTCCTGAAGATCAAACTCGAAAAACTTGTTAATTTATCAACGAAATGAATTTCGAAATAATAAAGCTATTGCACCCGTTTATAAAGTATACGAGCTACCTATGTATCCCGTGAACGGGAATCAAGCCAAACACAGTTCAATTACACATAGCAACAGCAAAATCAAAAAATTACAGATAGTACTTCCTCAAATGATTTGCGTTCCAGCTTTTCGTTATGTAGGATCCATCCAGCCTCTCGAGTTTGTAGACTCTTTCTCGAATCACCGACTGTATTCGATAGGGTCCTTCCTAATTAGCCACCAATTTTTCACGTTGGCTTTTCTGGTATTTTGGAAGACTTTCCTAAGCACGAGTTCTCCTTCGACGAATCTTCTGGCCTTGACCTTTCTGTTATAATACCTGGCTGCTGCTTGCCGTAGCATCCAAGGCGATAGAAAGCTCTGTCCCTCTTTTCGTCGGCGAAGTCCAACGCATCCTGCATCATTTCATCGTTCTTGGCTTCGTTCAGCAAAGAGTAATCGACTCGAAGGTCCCGTGCAACTACTTCAGCGGGAATAACGGCTTCTGTTCCATACACCAGCGAAAAAGGCGATTCACTAGTTGCCCTCCTTGAAGTCGTTCAATAGGCCCACAGTACCATCGGGAGTTCCTCGACCCATCGTCCTTTTCTTGCTTCAAGTTTCTTATTCAGATTCTTCACAATCGTCTTATTCGTCGCTTCTACTTGTCCGTTTCCTTGCACCTCTTGGCGTTGAGAAACTTAAAATAATTTCCCAATCTCGACAAAACTTCCTAAAGGACAATGAAACGAATTGAGAGCCATTGTCGGTGACTATCTTTCGTGGGACTTTGAATCGATAGATGATGTTCCTCCAAATAAATCTTTCGACGTCTCGTTCTTTAACATCCGCAAAGGCTTCCGCTTCGAACCCATTTGGAGAAGTAATCAGTGAGGACGAGCAAATACTTCACTTGTCCCGGAGCTGGAGGAAACGGTCTAACAACATCCATCGAGTACTTCATGAACGGGTACGGTGAACTGACTAAAGAAAGCTCTTCTGCAGGTTGATGTATGATGGGGGCATGCCTCTGGCAGCTGTCGCATTTTCAAGTGAAGTTTTCGCAATCACTCTGCATCGTTGGCCAGTAGAACCCTTGCCTCTTCACCTTATTGCACAATGACCTTTCGCCTGAATGATTTCCACAGGATCCTTCATGCACTTCTCTAACCACTTTCTCGATCTCATCTTCCCCAAGGCATCAGAGATAAGGTCCTGCGAAGGAGCGTCTATATAGCTTTCCATCTATCAAGCAGTATTGTGCAGCACGCACTTTGATCTTTCTCAAAGCCTGTTTATCATCAGGGAGCCAACCTTCACTAATATACATCTGGATGGGGGTTCTCCAATCGTCTCTCGGATCCACGTAGCTAGTTTCCTCAACCGGTGCAATGCTAGGGCTGTCGAGTAGTTCCAAAGGGATTAATCTCCTCTCGCTTAATTCGACTGATGACCCTAAGTTAGCTAATGCGTCGGCTCTAGAGTTGCGTTCTCGTGGTATGTGCTTAACCTCGAATTGATCGAATTGAGCTTTCAGCTTGTTAACCAAGCTTTGGTACAAATGCATCTTTTCATCTCATGCCACGAACTCCCTTTTTACTTGATTAACGACCAGAGTGGAGTCACTTTCTAGATGAAGTTTGGTAGCCCCCATTGCAGCAGCAAGCCTTGTTCCAGCTATCAGGGCCTCATATTCAGCTTTGTTGTTCATAGCTTTGAACCCCAATCGAAAGCTCTGTTCGATTTCCTCACCAGTTGACGATTTCAAAACAATCCCTATTCCAGATCCCTTCTCGTTGCTTGACCCGTCGACTTGCACAGTCCACATCTCCAATCCTCCTTCTTTGGTTCTGCAAGTTAGTTCAGCTACAAAGTCTGCAAGCACTTGCGCCTTCAACGTCGTACGGGGCTTGTATTCGATGTCGAATTCCGTCAATTCAACTGCCCACTTCATCATTCTACCAGATACATCCGGCTTGTGTAAAATTACTCTCATCGGGTATGTTGATAGCACCACAATAGTATGCCCCTGAAAATACGAACGAAGTTTTTGGGCTGACATGACTATTGCGAGTGCAAGCTTTTCGACGACCGAGTACCTGGTTTTCGCGTCCAAGAGCGAATGGCTCATGAAGAACATTGGCCTTTGAGTCCCTTCTTCTTCTCGAACTAGTGCTGAACTTACTGCCGCCTCGGATACAGCAATGTATAAATAGAGCGGTTTGCCATCCCTTGGTTTCGACAGGATTGGTGGAGTGGTGAAATATCTCTTCAGTTCTTAGAAGGCTACTTCACATCGTTCGTTCCATTCAAACTTGGTATTTTTCTTGAGCAGCTGGAAAAAGGGTAGACATTTGTTGAAACATCTGGCGATGAACCGACTTAGTGCTGCGACTCGTCCAGTTAATTTCTGGATTTCTCGCTTGGTCCTAAGAGAAGGCATCAACTGGAATGCTTTTATCTAATCAGGATTCGCTTTGATTCCTCGCTTTGTCATGAGATATCCTAAGAACATGCTGCTCACCACCCCGAAGGTGCATTTCTCTGGGTTAAGCTTCATGCCATATTTTCTAAGCACGTCGAAGCATTTGTGCAAATGCTGAACATGGAGATCAACCTACAGAGATTTAACCAACATGTCATCGATATAAACCTCCATATTCTTACCAATTTGCTGCTCGAACATCATGTTGACAAGTCGTTAGTAAGTTGCTCCCGCATTCTTCAATCTGAAAGGCATGACCTTGAAGTAGAAAATCCCCTGCTCCGTTATGAAGGTGGTTTTTTCTTGGTCGTTGGGGTGAAGCAGGATTTGATTGTAACCAAAGAACGCATCGAGGAAACTCAAAATCTCATGTCCGACTGTAGCGTCGATGAGCCTATCGATGTGAGGCAACGGATAACTGTCCTTCGGGCAAGCTTTGTTGATATCGGTAAAGTCGACACACATGCGCCATTTCCCATTTTTCTTTCTCACGATCACCACATTGGCGAGCCAATCGGGATATTGGACAGGACGTATAAAGCTGGCTTCGAGTAATCTCCTTACTTCGTCTTTGATCACATTGTTCCGCTCGATTCCCAACTTCCTTCTTTTCTGTCGGACAGGCTTGTGCTTTGGGTCGACTTTCAATCGGTGGGAGATTATACTTGGGTCAATTCCAGGCATATCTGCATGAGACCATGCAAAACAATCTGCATTAGATTTATACTCTCATCGAGCTACGATCCGATCTTCACTGTTTGTCTTTTATCTCTCAGGTGTATCTGGATTTCGTCAAACTACTCCAAAACTATTTCAACACAGCCCTGCTTGTTTGCTTTGTCCTGCTTGCTCAGCTGTAATTGCTATAAAGCTCTTTTTGCCTTCATTGCTACAACATAACAACTCCTCGCCGCCTCTTGGTTTCCTCGAATTTCCCGTACTCCTTGTTTCGTCGGGTGGTATGTAGATGGGACTACCTTCATGGCATGAATCCAAGGCCTCCCAAGGATTATATTGTACCCTGATGGGTAATCCATGACCAGGAAATTAGTCAGTTTGTTCTCTCCTGCTGCGTAGACTGGAAGCTTGACCTTCCCAATTGCTGTGGTCGCTTCTCCGTTGAATTCGACCAGCAATGTCGGTGACTTCTTTATTTCTTCTTCTCTTATTTTCATTTCTTTTAGAGTCGAGAGGAAGAGAATATTGGCAAAACTCTCGTTGTCAACCAGAATCCTACTTATCTCGCAATTTGCGACGTTTAGTTTAATAACCAAGGCATCGTCATGTGGCGAGTCTAGCCCAATGTCTCATCACTACGAAATGAGATTTCGTACTCAGGATGATCGTTACGAGCAGTACTTATGGTCGCCGTATTTGCTCTCCTTTGATATGATTTCATCTGATTGATCGAGTTGTCGCTGAAAATCGAGCCTCCATAAATGGCTCCTATTACCTTTCTTACTGGTGGTGGTGGTGGTGTCTTCTCTTCGTCTTGCTCGTTCGCTCACCCTCTTCATTCCTTGTCGAGCCCTATGTCCTCTTACCCCTTTCCGAGAGGTATTCTCTCAAATAACCTTTCTTGAGAAGCTCTGCAATTTCTGAACGCAACGCTTTGCAGTCAACGGTCAGGTGCCCCGTGTCTCGGTGAAATTCGTAATATTTCGACTTATCTCGTGAATGGCTCGCAGGCAATTTGCCAGGCCATCAGACGTAGTTCTTTCCCTCCAGCTGAGCTACTAGTTCCAACGGTGATATGCTCAGGGCATATTTTGGTGGTGACAGGGGTCTTATTGCTGATCGAGGCTTGTTGTCTTTTCGCCTCCATTCTCTTCTTGGTGGTGTTCTCGTCCGTCCTCGTTGGTTTGGTTGGTGTTGTTGCTTCTAGCTCCATTTGTTATGACTCTTTGTCCTGGTGAACTCTCGTTCGCACCTCTCGTTTTCTTCCTCCAGGTCGATCCAGCCTTTAGCTCTATTCAGTGCTTCCTGGATCGTCTGTGGGTAGTCGAAACAAATGCTATTTTTAAAGGATAACTTGTGCAGGAGCCCTTTCTTCAACGCTCCACAGGCTGTTTCGTCCTCCAAATCTGAAATCTCGGAGAGGGTTCTACTAAATCTTTTAATATAGGCCCGTAATGACTCATCTGGGCTTTGGATAATAGAGCACAGATCTTTGGTCATTTTCCCGGTTCTAATATGCACTGAATATGATTTCACGAATTGATTCGCCAGTTCCTCAAAGCTGTCTATTGATCTAAACTTATCCAAATTTATTCATTAATTTACATAATTACACACTTTATTTATTTACACTTTTTTTTCTTTTTATTATTACCCTTTTTATATTTTTTTATTTAATTAGTTAATTAATTTTGAAAATATTGCTACCTTTATTTGTTCATTTTTACAAAATAACAAAACACAAATATTCATAGTTTTGACTTACCACCACAATTAATCATTACAGTGAGTGTGTGACAAGAATGGCTTACAAACACTTTGAAAAATAAAACACATAAAAATGTTAAATAAAATCAAAGTTTTGAAAGTCCATAAAATTAAACAATTCAAAGAATAGAAAAATAATATCACAATAGTATGAAATTCAAAAATCACAACAAAATAATAACACATTAATTACTAAGAAACTAGTATTTACAAAGCATTTTTTTAATTTTTTTTTTATGACTCAACAAAAAAAAATTAACACACAAAAATGAAAAATGCACAAAAATCTGGAGCAAAAATAAAAAATATGGGCAAAAATCTAAAAATTTTAGGCACAGCACAACATTGAAGCACAATCCTCATGCACAACTTTGAAGCACAATTTTCATGCATAACCTAAAATGTACATTATCTCCAATGTACAAACTAGATCTTTTAAAGTCAGATTCCCTAGACTTTATTTTTTTT